>CAKKOB020000247.1:4395-67661 GCA_918844115.2 Phlebotomus perniciosus | reverse complement strand
CGCACTCTTGCCCAGCACTCCCTTTCCAAGGATCACCAACGGGAGAAGCGCTTCCTCATTTTTCCACCCACTGCACCAACTCGTCATCAGTTTATCTTCGGTATCGGTATTCCGCTTGACCTGGAGTCTATAGCTGTGACGACAGGATATGTGTTAAAGGCACAGTACTTCCTCCCAACAACACCAGAGCATTTGCGCGTGAGTCCCGTGTGGGAGACAAAGAAGACGCGACGCGATGTGCCCTCCAACCATTCAGATCTTCTCCTGGATCAATTAGAAGGGCACCGAGAAGTGTATAACGCTGAGAACATACTTATTGAAGAGTCTCACATGGAGGAAATCCCAGACAATTCACTCACCGTGGACGAAGAGGACTGGGAGTGGATGAAAGATGACGAAGAAGAGCCCATGGAAGTACAAGAAGAATCTGTTCCTAGAGATGAGGATTTCTCCATCGATCACATTAGATGGCACATCTACTCTGGATTGGAGGCCATCTCTATTGAGTAGTGCCTTAGAGATTATTTATTTCTCAAGAAAACTAATTGATCTTCTTCTTCTTCTTTAACAACAGACGCGGCTTTGGTGGACGTGTCTGCGTCCTGAGATTAATTTGTGAGGCCGCCGAGGTGCCCTTCCATCGAAAGAGTGGCATCCTGGCCGAACTCATTCACATCCTTCTGACCCCGTCCACCACGAATGACAAAGTATCCCAACACTCTGACAATGAGTACTTCAGGGCAGAACAGCTTGGAAGGAGCGGCGTTAATTGCTTCCGGAAGTTCAGTGAATGCACTGGCTCGCTCTTGGATATTGTCTCATCCGTTCACAACCCATTGATTAATGACATAGTGAAAATCTTGGCGTAGTATCTATTAAGACATATTATTGTTAAAATAAACTTACGTACACAAATCTGTGTGCCATAATGTTGGGATTTCCGAAAATTTCACCGGGTCTTACTCATTGTTAATACAAAAAGGAAAAATTTGGTGAGATATCTTATTTCTTAACTAGTTCATTGGACAACCAATCTAATCCCTCATACAATCCGTGTCCCTGGGTTGCGCAAGTTGCCTGAATGTACCAGCGTCGGTTCCTCATCTGATTGAGGTTCAGCTTATCCGTGAGCTCGGCCGCAGTCATCGCATTGGGCAAATCTTGCTTATTGGCAAATATTAATATTACAGCATCCTTCAACTCGTCCTCCGTCAGCTGAAATGCACCCGGAAAACCAAAACTCTCAAAAAACGCACCCGGAAAACTCATTTTAACGACTTACCATGTTTTGGAGCTCTTTCTCTGCTTCACTCACTCGCTCCCGGTCATTGGAGTCCACCACGAAGATTAGGCCCTGTGTATTCTGGAAGTAGTGTCTCCAGAGAGGTCTGATCTTGTCCTGGCCACCAACATCCCACACGGTAAAGCAGATATTTTTGTATTGAACTGTCTCGACGTTGAAGCCAATTGTTGGAATGGTCGTGACAATCTCCCCCAACTTTAGCTTGTACAGAATTGTCGTCTTTCCGGCAGCATCGAGGCCAACTGCAAGTAAAAGAAGACTTCATGCAGTAAATTTACCGAATAAGAAAGCCCCCGGAGCCTCCAGCGGCCATAACCTCACCCATAAGAATTCGCATCTGTTTCTCGCCAAAGAGGCGTGAAAAAAGGCTGGATATCGTGAGTCCCATTGCTCAATTGAGTCGCCACAGCCTCCGCAGACACTACAATCACGAGTTTCACAATTAATTGGGTGCACAATGCAATTGCCACGTCAATTTCATTAAAGAAATAAACGCAGTGTAAAAATTACTTTGTTGGAAAAATGGTGACAGCCCGTAAGAACTTTTCGCCGCATTTCGTGACATATCGCTAAAGTTTTCGGCCTCACGATGATTTGAATGAGAGAACTTTCAGCACCAAAGCTCAACGTTTCTTCTGCTTGCTCGGTTTGTTTGTTTTCTTTTCTCTTTGCCCTCCCCTATTTTTATCTTTTTGGAGCCAGGAAAAGGCAAAAGATTTCTGAAGCTGAGATATTAATAATCCTATCTGAATATATACATACATCCTCTGTCGAATTGTTAAAAATGTAAAACAGTCTTTTCAGAGGTTCCCAAATAATGTTAGATATATGTATAGGTATAAATTATGTATATATACCCTATATTGGTGTATAAAATTTGGCTAAGTACATAGGTAAGGTATACAGAGAGAAAATATTTAGCGACCACGGTTAATCTTACGAAAAAATTAGTCCAATTATAGATAATATATTAGGGAATAAAATATAATGTCGAACCAACATCATTATGTAATACTATATTTTTACATAATGAACAAATTATGTGAACTCAAATGTTTTAGAGAAATAAAATGGCTACATAATAATCTAAAATTCTGGAATTTGTCAGATTTATCTGACGGACGGCTCACGATTCTAGCGGCATAATTTTACACGAATAATACTTTAAGTACCTATGCGAAATGGTATAACTTACTGCATGAAAAAGTCGAAATAATTAGTTTTAAGTTGTATGACGGAAACCTTTTATAAAACACAAGGTTGGTGCCGTTGGTGCTGCTCCTTCTAAAGAACAGAAGTCCTTAGGAGAGGAAGTACAGACGATCCTACCACAATGTAACCACATAAATTTTTGTGTTAGAAAAATAAAAAAAAGCCCAAAAATATGGAAATTTTGTATGGGTGCAGCCAAAGTGGATGATAGGGAAGGATTGATAGCCAATGTTTAAATTTAATGTGAACTCTACATAAATTTTTTTTTAATTCCGATCGGTTTAACCAGGTTCAACGATTGGGCTGTGATACATATGTATATGTACATGAGACAGAGTTATAGAAAGACAATAATTTTAGAAATGAGCATTTTCGAACCCTATAAAGTCATGACAGTGGACGTGTGGTGTTTTGGGGATGATCTGGCGAAATTACATGTGCACACTCTAATTTTTATAATATTATCTCACATCATTAAGGTACTAATTAGAATGCCAATGTTCTGCATCCGCAAAACCATTCTCGGTTGATAATGGAGAGATTTATTGATTAACCTGCGGGGGAGTGGGTGACATAAAATGTCTGGAATTATCATTGATTTATAGACTTACACGTCTATTTTGTGAACCATTCTCCACAAAAATATTATTTTCACAATGACATTCCATAACACTTTGTGGAAATCTCTGGAAAAAAACCTATTAGAACTCCTTGAAAGTTTCTTCCTTACTTAGCGCTTCAGAGGATCTTGCAAGGCGGAAAGGCATATTCCCGGTTGTGGAGTTGAAGAGGAAATAGGGTTCAAAACGCTGCGGGTGTAAATATTCCCAATGTATATGAGAAGGAAAAACTGCACTAAATTATGGCGTCTTAGGAGTTTTGCCTGAGAACACCGCCTCGGAAGACATACCTACAATTTTTCGTTTGCTGGCTATATCCCAAAGACGCTGGGCATTCAAAGTTTTTCCCCAATCAAACACAAACTTCCAATCGAACTGTTGCCGAAATGCTGATAGAGACAAAAGTTTTTCTCGAATAAAGACCAAAAGTTTCTCCATTCACTTTAAATTTTACTCTTGACACAAGATATGCAATTTCATCTCGTGAGCCCTTTTACGTCAGCCACATTGTAAAAGTGCGATATAATGTGGGATGATACCGATAATACTTACATTATATCTGGAAACATAATACCTGTTATTGGAATTTTTTTTAAATTGATATGACAATCCCAAAATTTTGCCTCGCATAGTAAACAAAATAAATTTTTAGGCAAATTATGGAAAAATTATTCCATAATTATAATTGATTGATCTGTCCGAATCATGAATTACCTACAGTTTTTCTACTTCAATCAATCAAATCTGAACATTTAATGTCTTTTGGGAACATTTTGAATTACACAAAATTAAGATAAGCACATTTCTCGTATCATGGCACAGTTTCAATAATTTATGCTTTGATATTTACTGTTTTCAATTTAAACTATTATATATGTTAAAGGGGCTTCGCACCTCTCTATGCATGGTTAGTGTAGTGATCTGGGTTCATTAAATTGATTGGTTAAACGTGAAGATAGTGACCACCATTCACAATTAATTATAAATTGTTCATTTTCTCGATAAAAAGTCGAAATTAGAGAAACTTTGTATGCGAGGTTCCAAAATGGGATGGAGAAAGTATCCCCTATGCTTGTGTAAGGTAGCTCGGTACATTACTCTAACCAACCCCACTATATATCGCAACTCGCTGGCACTTCATTTTCGTTGTCAAAAATAGGTGAGTCGGAGCAGGTATTTATATAGCCTACGTCCCAACTTTGTGCCCTCCATACCAAATTTCAGCCAGATCGGTTCAGCGGTTTGGCCGTGATGTGCATACACACAGAAAAACATTTTCAACTTTATTGAGATTTATAGAGATTGTGTTTTTTCATGTACTTTTCATATTTTTCCATCATACAAAATATGGATTATGCAATTAGGTATGGAAAAATTTAGTTGAGCATGCTCAAAAACTCAATTAGTATATTTAAGCCGATAAGAGTGAACTATATATTTTATGAAAAATATTGCTAAGGAAAAAGACAACCGAAGCATATACACATAATAATCGGCCTATGTAAAAAGCTCTGGTGGTGGGAACGTGAAAATTTCAATAAATGATTACTGAGGGGAGGGGGTTTAAGTAAATTATTGTGAAGCATCACTGGTGAAAGCTTTCAAGAACAGTCTCGTTGTGGAGACAGAACGAATGCAAAGTGAAATATCCACGGGTTTTGAATGAGAACAAGAGTGCAGGCAGGGTGAGAATTAGGGTGGTAACACGCGAATAAATCCCAGGAATTCCACACCCATCTCACTAAAACGCTTATCCTCACTTTCGATTTGTTTTGTTCGCAAATTAAATTATATATATATATGTATATATCTCAGTCTCTTGGAGATATATATCAAGTTTTTGTTGATCCCATTTACATTATCATACATGAAATTCATGTGGCTTTGTTTATGGTTAAAATAATCTGAGAGCGGCAGCCGAAGGAAAAACGGGGTGAAACCACAGGGAGGGCATCGTGATGCTTTCTCTAGTATCCTCAAACAATGGAATTGCTGTTGCTCTTTGGCGCTCTCGCCTTTCCTATGTACTTCAACTCACAGGGAGGATATGACGACTTACAAACAAGATCACGAGGAGAGGTCTGGGATATATCTCCCACATTTATTTCATATTTCATACAGCGTCATGAGATGCTGCGAAAGCTTTGTCTGCGGTAAACGATTTCAACATTCATTTCGTACTTTCCAACATTTCGGGGACAATTACTCTCAACTTTATGAATTGTAATATCGCATCAAGATGATGCACATAGCCAGCATCAGGGAAAATGAATTACCTATGTGTGAGTGTGTACACCTTTTTTGGGATCTGCCTTGACTTCGCTATACCTCCATCTCATTCTTGTTGAATGATGAAATGGAAAGACAGTAACTTTGCACTAGAATAATTGCAATAAGCTTTCAAGTATAGACACTCATACAAATTTCAAAGTATGCTAATTAAAATACGCCATTATAAAGCAAAGTTAAAATATGTCATGGGTATATAGATAATAATGTTGCCATACTATAGGTGGGTGGCTTATATAATTTATACAGCGACGATAATATTAATGAGGAAATCAAATCTCCATTCACCATCTAATGTGCCAGGTAATATGTCGTCGTATGCGTATATGCATCGCCATTATTCTTAATAACATAATTGTATAACTATAGATAAGGATCAGTTATGGGCGTTCTCAGAACATTGTTACCCTAAATAGCACTCCAAGTGGGGGCTTCATGTTTAGAATAATGTTTCGCAATTAACAGTAATGATTGTAGTACAGCTCTGAATGCCCTTTATATATGTGTGTGTGTATGTGCACTTCAATAGCCCCCTTTTTGTGTTGTTGTTCCCTTGACCACCCCCAACCTTGAGTAGAGGGGTATACCCGGTGATGAAGAGCGAGAATCAACAGTCCCTGGGAACGACCGGCTATACACCCTGGGATTGCTCTTAATACTCTACCATATAGCATAAACCGCATAAGCACTAAATGTGTAGGAATATAAAAAGATGTAGTCATGGTTAATCTTTAATCTTCCTGTGACGCCCATTTTCGATTAGCTCGGAAAAAATATATCCCCCCTCGATAGTAATGGATGGACAATAGAACAATTACTTGGTAAGTGGTTGGGTTCGTATAATGTAGAAGTAAACTTATCCGGTAGAAGTAGAGCATCATTACCTATTGAGCAAAACCCCAACTTGCACACAGGTCCTGTGAATACATCCTTTTGCTAGGGAAGGTGTGTGTATACTTGAACGATTGTTAAAGATATCATCATACGTATTAAGCGTATGGTGAAGATTGATTAATAACCCCATTTCAGCTGTAAGTGGATGGTACGTCATAGCTTTATAAACAGTAACACCATGTAAGATTACATATTTAGATTCCCGAATTAAAGTCACATCCCTTCTACTTGTTCTCTTTAGTTACTCTCGCAGGTTTTATCATCATGTCTATGACAATTGCTACGCAATTTAATTTAATTAAGCGAAGACAATACCTACCTCAAAAAATTATGCCTTACTATTAATAATTTCTTATTTAATTCTTATTGCAGGGTAATCAGTTAAATTAGTTAGTTATCCATCCACTTGTTATAATAGTTAACCAAATTTTTTTTTGCTACAAATAATCAAAATTTTAGATAAGTTTAGGTGATGAAGATATGATTAAATTTACCATAGGTATATTATTCTTATTTATAAACGACCTTTTGAAAAAAATAGGGTCTGCTTGTCTGTTCCTCCGTGAAATTTTTTTTTTCAAATTGAATTTTAAAAAATCTAATTTGAATAATTTTGAACCTAAAACGCTAGTGCTCAAAAGAGCGAGATGGAAGTATAGAAAAAATAATAAGCGGTTAATCCGGTCAAAAAATACGACAAATTGGCTTGAAGTGTTAAAGGCGTCTCAAATCTTAAAAACCAGCGCCAATCATATTTCTACCGTTTCTGATTTGAGTAAGTAATTAGAAGGAAGTAAGAAATATTATTCACTGCACAGTAAAATTCAACGACAATTTGCCAAGTGACTGATTCCAATAAAAATAATTTAGAAGGTCTAGGAAACGACATACCCCTTGGAATTTTCATTGGATCCAAAGACAAGAAGGGTTGAAATTTAATGTCAACGACAAGAGCATATGCGAAATGATTGTAGAGGAGGAAGAGGAGGAAGTTTGGCTTCTCTTTCACAGAGGCGAGATGCCTATATAATATTCTATGGTGTCTTGTGAGCCCCTAAAATGAGATATATAATTTATTGTTTATTACCATCTAAGACAAAGACCGATGACACCATCCATAAATCATGTAATTGAATGATCTCCTCTGCATCGTGAGCATATCAACTATTTCCTGGTGGCTTCATACTATTCACGTGTGAGTTTGGGGTCTCAAAAGAGGAAATATGGCAGTGTAGTGAATCCCCCTTAAATGGAATTTCCATATTGTCTTATATAGTATTTATGGTATGTTCCACTATGGTGTGACGTGATTGAGAAGATATGGAAATTTTATGGGCGCATCTTCACGCGTGATGACCCTGAAAAATTGTCTCAGCCAAAGTGACATACCCAAATTCTTCGTCCTTGCACAGAAGGCAAAAGAAAAAAAGGACTTATTATGCGAAACTAGGAAAGAAGGGAGAACGCCTAGATGGTGGCAGAGTTCTATGTAATAAACTACATTGAATGGTGGCGATGGCGTGTAAAAAAGCGTGACCGATTTAATTAAATTCTTGCCATTTTGAGACGTCGTCCGCTCATAATATCCTTCCTTTTCCACTAAGCCATTTCGTATTCAACGCGCACATACACATAAACCCCCTTTGACTTCTGATATCCTACCATTGGTACTACCCCATATTATTCCATTGATTATTCAAGTCATAACGCGAGCACTAATTAAGATGCCTATCAATCTAATTATCAGTTTTTTGCTGTCATCTATCTCGTAAGAATTAACAGTGACTTTGGACTTACTAGCTAGCCATACCCCTTGTTCTCATGTTCAGATTAATAACATTGGATATTTTTCCCGACTCTCAAAGTATTATGGGGTAGAATTCTGCATAAATGAGATGTAATTTATGTTTGGAACTCAATATAATATCCAAAGTGGCATGAAATGCCATTTTCCCGCGAACTCACAATCATTTTCAAACCCACCAGACTCATGTATATATAAGGTTATATATCGAATAAAACAAGAGAATAGCGCAAAAATAAAGCATGAGAATCTCGATGCAAGAAGCTTGTGAAGCGTATATGGTAGCTACAGAGGCGGTAGGGAAATTATAAATGTTTATACTTGAAAATGGGAACGACACCAGCTGTCTGGAATAAACCCATGGAGAAAGATAATAGCGGCACATCGCAAATCTTGTTAATAGTTGGCGCGTTCCGCACTGTTTTTCTCTTTCAACCCACACCAATCATCTACATTTCCTCATGGGTATACATATATCCGAAACAAGGAGCACTAAATAATTTTCATCTATTTGATATAATGCTCAGCTAGGAAAGATACACCCTATATAACATATACATACATACATATAAATATATATCGCCACATCCTCTCTGGGAAACAACTCTTGTGGATCCGTGGGATCAAGCAATTTCACTTGATTGATCATCTCAACTTCCTTGTGCACTTCATCCACTCAACGCATATTACTCCGACGCAAGAAAGTTAAAACATAGAGCTCCCTTTCTGGAGACAAGCTGAGACACAGTATGATGCCTTGGTATAATGTTGGAAAATTTCTGCCTCTTAGCGCTTTATGACGTCATGATGATAAGTATCAAGAATGGAAATACACAAATGATTTTATTAGTCTCTGTCAACCATTTAAATAGTCCCCTATGGCTTATAAATTTTCATCTGCACCCTCACTTCCAACATATCCTGTCTCTGTGAATTAATTGTGTAGCACTGTGCTGATGTACGGTGAAATTTTCCGACATTACGTTTCCGGCGTCAATAGGAAAAATGATTTCCGTGCAAGCAAATCTAAATTCCGTGTTACAGCCCACCCCTCAGGCTCACCCTGGACTATTACATTTTTTACACTGGCCACAGTGTGGGGTAGACAAGGCGGTGGGACATGCGAGTATTCTGGCAGAGGATTTCCTAGGCAGTCAGCAGTAAGCAGCAGGCTCAGCAAGACTCCTACGCTACCACAGTCGATAAATTACGATTTCGCGTAAACGGGCAACTTGCGCTATATCCATACTATTAGGAACGGTACATCAAAGAGCGGTAAAATGTGGGGGCGCTTCAGAATGCTTCACCCAATGCAAGTTGGTTAAATACGCTTAATTTATTACCTTTGACTTCCGTCCTACCCTCACTGCTAATCTTCACCCACCCACCCACCTCTGACATGCCTATATGTTATATGACTTTCGAGGCACTATCGAGAAATACCCACCCCTGAGTTGGAGCGCAATATTACATTGGTTGGCGTCGTCGTCGCATGGAATCGGGTCAGTTTGTCTTGTATCACAGTATATAATAATAAAAATTTCTATATATCCATACCTTTCACATGGGTAGCCAAAAGAGAAATCTCAACGATCGCGCGCTATCTCCGTGGGTGGGATACACACAACGGATTGAGTTGGTGATGTTGAGAGAGCAAAAAGGAGAAAGTATATTCTTTCTATGCTATACATATATCAGTTATACCAAATGAATAACGTATTGTGGGATGGGGATATACGGAAAACAAAGAAAAGAGGAGCTCTCGGAAAATCTGAGCAAATCGAAACAGACGCACACAAGCATGAACATAGAGGAAATTCCACCACGTCCCCACTGCAACAGAGCCACATAATAGTAAAGTAGAAAGGTGCACACATATTTACAGATTGGGGCTAACACTGGCGGTTGGCTGGTTGTGGAACAGGACAGTTGGATGCCACAAAGGGGTGGGGGCTGCAAACTCCGTCTCCATCGCTTTTTTTAAGCGCTATTTATTTTGTTTTCCATCGCCCAGACACTAACTGTGACATATATTTATACAACGAAAAGTGCAAGGCTCCGGAGAATGAAATGGAAAAATTTCACAGGACTTATGTAAATGAAATATGCGCTCAAAAGCTCACTCTGCATATCACTGGTGAATGTGATGAACACCAAGAGCACAAGGGATCTCCCAAACAGAAAAAAAATATCAGAGAAATAAAAATTAAATTAATTTTTTGATTTATCGCTCCTAGCTATTCTTTTTCTCGTTCGCGACAAACATCCTGGCCAGTCAACAAAATCTCATTTTTAGCAACGCAGATCCATCCGATCAAAAAAGTATAGGGATGTTTTATAGGACATTATTCTTTTCTCAAATGCTGGATTAACTATTGATACTATTGGTTTCATCTCTAAGCTAGATTGTGAGGTGATTTACGAACAAAGGACTTATGTGAAGCATAAAAGGAAACCCTAACGAGGAGCCTAACTTGTGCTATATAGACAGCTTGGTGAAACTACCAAGTACTATTACATAGCATGATTACGTCATCTAAATACATTCAATCAGTTTATTGGGAGGATTTTCCAGCGATTAAAACTCCTCGAGTGAGCCCAGTGTGTATTTTCTAAATCTTTATTGCACCCCTCAAGAGTTTGTGTCTGTATTAAGGTATCAGGGCATGCGCTACCCTCCCTTAAACAGGGGAAATACGTTCGTTGAATTTTCCCTACTTCAGCTCACCCTTGTGCAATATGTGCGCTTCGACTGGCTTGTGGAACTCGTACATTCGGGACAGAAAATTGATGTTTCAGTTCCGTGTTATCATTAAAGGCAAACGCCAACTTTCTGCTGGCCTCTCCGCGGAGAGGAACATATCACCCACCACTGGCTGGCTGTTTGAAAGTTTTGCACAACATCAATCAGTAGATTTGTGCTTTTTGTCAATCTCTTGTGCAAAAAAAACCTTCTTGCATGCATCCTCCCATGGTGCCTCTATATATAGTGAGTAAAAGTTTTCCTGGGAGGCACTTGATGGCTAATCTGGTGTGAGGACCTGCCTTAAAGTTGTGCTCCCTCGTAAAGTGATTTTTCGTTCCGGACAACACCATCAGCATGAATTAAGTGCTTGAGAGGAAAATGG
This sequence comes from Phlebotomus perniciosus, assembly GCA_918844115.2. Lineage (NCBI taxonomy): Eukaryota > Metazoa > Arthropoda > Insecta > Diptera > Psychodidae > Phlebotomus > Phlebotomus perniciosus. The sequence continues at coordinate 56,411 of CAKKOB020000247.1, read as the reverse complement.
ATTAACACTGATAGGATTTCTCAACTGATATTTTTCTGCTGACGAAAGGTGATTTCAGTGACAGTCACCTCACGACATCTCCCACCACACACCTTTCCTCTCACAGATCCATTTTGATTCCTTTTGTGTAAAAGACACATACGGTCCCTCTTGTAAACTCCCTTTGATATGGTGAATTTTATATACTACATAATATTACACAAATGACGGATTTACTTTGTGCGATGACGATGTCGAGAAGCGGTTGCCCGAGATGGATTGAAAAACCCTTTGCAGAAGCAGCAGAACCATCGGCAATGGATAAGACCACTTGAGTTCTCCGTGGATATGTGCTCTCAGGATATATAGATTGCTTACAGAAAATTTATTGCGATGTTACCAAATCGGATTACGGTCACAGTGCTGAGTGTTTATTCAATAGTTTTTCTTTATGATCATCCAATGAATATCGTGCAAATATAAAAGAATTGTAAGTTGAAAAGCAATTCTTTACTGGGGGGTGAATGCTATATGTTTGCGGAATTCATCCAGCTCAACACGATGCCACAGACAGGCATCCACCATAAGGGTGCAATGTGAAGATATACGGTGCATCAGATCAGTGGATGTAGAATAATCAGAGAATTTTTATTTGTGAGGAGCGAGAGAGAGAAAAGGGTGGACGATGTAAAGTGAATTGTGAAGTGGATTGCTTCTTATTTTAAACAATGTGCTATTTGTTTGCGCCACACACCCTGGGAATTATTATTGTCTATGGATTACTCTTCATCACATCACTTTGCAAGGCCGGAAGAATTTTTGGTGAGTTTCATTTGTATTCTATTATATTTTCCACCATATAGGCTATATTTTTCCTAACCACTCGTGTTTTCTCCTCCCGTGGCCCCTGCCCATATTACTTATACAATGTTATATCCAAAAACCGGGTAGATAGCTTTTTCTTTCGATGCTTTTGCCTCCATGGCTGATGCTATATGTATTATAAATAGAGTACAGAAGAAGAGAAAAAATGGTAAGCCCCTCTTTAACTTTTCTTTCCTTGTGCCATGACTTTATGCCATCTCCACTGAATTGCTCAGACTTCCACACCCCCGCACATCTCCGACAGTTGCTCTGTAGGGGTTTCAAAAGTGCCACTTCCAATGGGCGGGAATGGGAGAGAGCTCCCATTGTATGTACATTAGTCCTCCAAACTACCTACATGTCTGTCCATATATGTACCTATATATCAACTCAGAAAATTACAGTCATATAGTAATATATGTTTTAAGCATCTCCAATTCTCCGCCAATGGTATAGTGCTCAAATGGTGAAAATATAGTAAATAACAAATATGAGTCAGAAAGTTCTTATATAAAGTAGGACAAGTAGTGCATAAAGTATGTAATATGGCTTTGTATTTTGTGTATATAGAACAATTATATAATAATAGTATAATATTCCCAAGTGTATACAACCGTTTAGCCTGCCATTAACAATTAAAACTTGAATCCGGAACCCCATCATAAATTCATAATTGATGATGGGTATGGGGAGGAGGGAGACTTTTGAAAAGAATATAATACTGGGAAAATCAGGAAAAGTCAAGAGACCAACAGTTGGATGGTGGTTTTGGTGTGTGGCTAAATGCCAAACAAAAGCAAAACCTCTCTCCTTCATGTGGATTAAAAAAAATTCCCGAAAGTTTCCCTTCAATACACTTCTCCATATATACACTTGCCGAGCCATCAAGAAATTTGCTGGGAATTGGCTGGTGAATGCATGGGAAAAGGCACACATTCCCTGATGGTATAAATTTACAAAATTCAATAATTCATTTTTCCCCATTGCGGGATAAAAAGTGAATGTGCAAATATTTCATATCGCAGATTATTTCAATTGGATGATCCAAATAAAGTGAGTATTGAGCAATAAAAGGCATATTATGCCTCAGTTTTCTGCTTTTTCCCCCTGACACTTATCTCCTCTTGCATAGAGATTTCTACAGTGAGGTACATTTGAACTGAATACCTATAAAGTTTAGCAATACATTCTGGGTTAATTTTATGACGTAAAATTGCAAGCACATGTGTGTTTTTTTTTTCATAACACACTTAATGATTTATTTAATATTTATGAATTCTAAAGTGATTCTCTAATTTATTTCCACTATAGAATAGGGCTCTTTATGCGCTACATGTGTCAAAGAAATTTCCTTTTATTCTGTGCCATTTCGTTTAAATCACATATTCATAAAATTTGTAAATAAACTGTACATATTTCCTGCATTTACCATTAAATATCTGCATAAATTTAACTCGGATAAACCAAAATCTATGCTATATATAAAAAAAATTGACGCTCAAATTTGTTGCAGATATCAATAACGTGTTTATGGTTCTTTGTTAAAATTTATTTTGATACCAATCTTATATTTCACACATGAAATTATTGAATATAGTTTTTTTTACAGTTAGAAAAAGCATTTTCATTTTAACACAATTGACGATAACATGTTCCTCATATTCAATTTTCAATAATTTCTCAAAGGTAAGGGCGAAATAAAAATTTTGTTATAATAGAAAGTTATAGATATACTTAGCGGATATTACCTACGTATACATTAAAAGAGAATATTTTAATGCTCATAAATGTGAACAATACCTGCATTTTAATTATTATAATATTTCAAAAAAGCATCAGATTTTTTTTACAAAATCTTACCATTTACATTGCAATTATTTTCCGTATGTCCTAAATATAGTTGAACGAAATTTATTAAATTTTATTATCAGTTCAATTACCCGTGTCGTTACTGTTGAGATTTGATGTTATGTAAGGTGAAGCTGGTAGGATAAATTAGAGATAATTGAACGAAGAAAAAGAGTTGGAAGATCCACCAAATATTTCCTCTCAAAGTTACCCAGGTAACAGGTGCCTTGTTGAACAAAGTAAAATGTTTCCGTTAAGCTCTGTAGAACTTTGAAACTTAAACAAAACTTTTAATTTCTCGCTCACGACTATCTAGATGTGTGAAAGTGCCATCACTTCAACTTAAGAAAGACGCCCTTTTCTTTTAAACTTTTTTTTGTCAAAAGAACAATTACAGATTTCAAATGGGTCAAATTAAAAAATTTCAAAAACATACAAAATGTAGATTATCACGTCCCCCATTGCAGGTCTATCGACCGTCAATAGGGGCTCCTGTGTACTGTGTAGTTCTTTCTAAATTAAAAGTGACATTAACATGAATGCATTGGTGGAGTTTTCATTCTGCCACATGAAATTTAGGGTTGAATTATGGCAGAAGAACCGTATACGATAGATATAGAGTGTCAGAGTTAGAGAATAGCAAGCGTTTGCAACATTTTTGTACAATTGCAACAAACACGCGCGCGAAAAAGCACCAGAATGGGGAGCAGAAAGGACACAGTAGTGTGTGATTCATTGGTATTTTGTAGAGCGGAAATCGCATAACATAGCAGGATGTCACACTATGATATTTATATTTTCTACATCTACGTCTACCATTCTTTGCAACCCAATACGATGTTGAAAGTGTTCACAAGCATTCAATTTAGTGTACTTTACATTTCCTGTACTCGTATATATGGTTATATTTTTGTTCTTTCTCTTTCTCTTTCCCATTAACCCACCTATAGACGTTGAAAACATCCCTGTGCAGAAATATATTGTCCAAGCTGGGAAAAGTCTAACCATTCCTTGTCCAGGAGTAAATGAACTCTCACTCGTCGACACGCTGACGTGGAAAACAAATAAAATTATTGCACAGTATGCAAATGGAATTCCTTTAGTGCACGACCAACGGGTAAGTGTTAAAAGTTCTCACCATAATCGTTAAAATCTGGGGGCTACTCACTAAGTGATTGCTAATGTAAATCTTGTTGGAAAACCATTAAAAACTCCAAATATTTACACAATCTCGTAGTAAACTTATAAAGAGAGTAACAATAGTGGTTCTTTGGTTTTCATTAGTAAGGTTTTTCAAAAGAGAAGAAGATATGCAATTTTTATGAACGATATTTAGTAATACAATTATCTACCCATTAGTGTCTAAATCCACCATGGTAATTTATAAGCCTTTTTATTTATTATGTAAATTTCTACACATTTCTACATTATTTATTTTATTTCAAATTATAATTAGTTACTTAGTTTTATATTTTTTCAATTCTTGTATAAAATAAAAATCTTGCAGAATATTAACCATTAGGCATATAAGTATTTTAACCTCTGTGCTCTCACACAAGAGTTATTGGCTTCAAGAAACCAGCGATTAATAGGAGACTTTTATAAAGCTCTTGTGGTGGTTAGGCTATGCAAGACCTATACAGGAAAAATGGGGCCTAGGCCATGAATCAGACATGACTGATTTTTTTACGGTATCGACACATCAACACTCTTCCCTTCTTGGTCCACCTATTTATCACTCAGAAATTCATTTAATAATTACAACCCACAGGAATATGTATATATCCATAGGATTAAATACCCCAGGATTAAATTCATTTTGCTGATAAAAAGGCGAAAATATGAAAATTTTTGTATCAAAGGTACAAATCGGGGATGGAGGAGGAATCTCCTATACTGTAAGATTACAGGGCAGGGCCATTTCTACAATCAACCCCATTAGACTAACTACATTAGATGTTCAGTTTGGTGGTGAAAAACTCGAAAAAATTACAGAAATAGCTGAATTTGTATGGGTTAACGTGGGATTTGGTGATATGGTGTGTCAGCTGTGTAAAATCTCCGTGTGAGCCGTTAATCTCCTAAGTTAAACGCTCATCCCGCTGATCTATAGGAGTTCTTTCGGAAGAATTTTTTTTACTGGGTTGTTGTAATAGTATATTTTAAAGATATTGGCAAATTACAGATTGACTCATATAAAATTACGCATGTATTCGCGATAGTCAATGATTTACACATTAATTTCTGCAAATAAGTACAAGTAAACCACGTGGATACCAGTGAGTTTTCACTAATCTGAATCATCTCAGCTGTAAACACACAAAAATGTTCCAATGTAAATTGAAGTAATTTCCTAGTAAATCAAAATTTTATTCTATTAAATTTTATGTTCATACATACACAGTTTCTGGTTTAATGTGGAATTTTTCATTAACTCCAAATGTCCAAACAATTAAAAAGTCACTGTAATTAGCCCCTGGATCATTATGAAAATCCTATGGTAACGTGAAGAGTGTCGAAAGTTGTATTGAACTTACATGTGCTCTGCATGGTGTTACACAATTAAATGGACGCTCAATTGAACCGTAGAGTGAGGAGCATATAGACGAGATGTGGCTAGACAAAAGAGTATAGCATTGTATGCAAAAACTAGACTTGTGGCGGAAATCTGTAATTCAAGTAACTTTGCTACATACCTACATTTGTGATTAAATAAAACTTATATAGAGAAAATTTATGTGATATGGAGCATTTATAAATATTCACTAGATTCGATTTGAGGGTGTAATTTATTATTCTTATTTCCACAATTCGGGTCACAGAGCATAATAAAAAATGTGTCTGCTGTCGCCACTCTACGCCATGCCATTGCGCTTTAACCATCAGGGATTTTGTATTATATAATTACTGTTTGCATATAATATCCTTGTCTATGTGCAACGCAGATATCTCTGTTGCCTGGGAACTTCAGTTTGCATTTCCACCCGTCCGTTGCAGCTGACACAGCCGAATACACTTGCCTCGTCAACGAAAGACATACCCCAGAATCCATAGTCGATTTAATAGTTCAGGGTAAGTTTTGAATTAAGTTATTTCATTTCAAATTAATTCTTCTCTCATATTATTATATTAGTTTCAAGCAAAAGCATGCAACTGTGTCTATTTAATTGAATTTCAATATCTCACCCCTAATTCTCTTCACCGACAAGATATGTGGCGGGGAATCTATAATTGGGACTCTTTGGTTCTCACATCCCAACACACTCCGAAGAATCTAATTCAATTTCATGGATTTATCAGAATTCTATTAATTCAACTTTCTGCTCAATGTTGTATATACGACACTATGTATGAAAAAAAAGATGGAACAAACTTTTATACAAAACTCCCGTCCATGCGGCCAATATCTCGGCATCTTTTCCCATCTCAGTCACTCGTGTTTACCCACGAATGGTGGTTGGGGTAATTTTCCATCCGCAGTTCTTGATAACTTTTGGTCAGTAAACAAAGTTTTGCATATTTACAGAAGTACTTCCCTGATTCTCACATAAAAAATTAACAGAGCAATTTTCTGATAAGCCTCTATAATAAGCTCGTCGTTTCTTATACTTTTCACCCTCAAGTCTCCACCCTCTTCCTCATTTTCGGTCCGTGTCTCCTTTCTTGATACCCACACAGTTTTTCATGAGGTGTTTTTGTGTTACAAGATATATAGTATCATGTCTTATACATTTCTCACTTCTTGTGTTTTCCTTCCATTTATGCCATCTTCACCGCCATTTGGCCCCAGTAGATGTGCCAAAGCGACCAGGAAGGCCGTTAATAACGAGTTTTACTTCAAGAGCTGTAAATTTATCCTGGCCCTACACTCAAGATCCCAGAAATGCTCCAGTATCGCACTTCATCATTGAAACAAGGTATAACATTATAATCAAGGCTTCAATTGAGAAAAATGTATATTGGTAGAACGTGTCAATGAATAAATAAAATATATTTAGCTGGGAAATGGTGAAAAAAAATTCAATTGGCACATTTATTTTTATTCACGTTAACGTGACCATAAAACGCATTATCACACCATTTGCTCTATTTAACTTAACAATCAATATATTCATTTCAATGGGGTACAATTTTCGGCAGATCCGGAGAGGATGGACCGTGGGATCAAAATCCACAGATTTACACACGCAACAATGCCACCACATATGAGGTGACAGGATTACTACCCTTTACCGTCTACAGTTTCAGAACAATTGCCGTTAATCAGTTGGGCGAGAGCCCACCGTCCAAAGAGTCATATTACATCGTTACCCTTAGGGAAGGTAGGTCAATATAGAGTTAATTAATATTATACAAAATATATTCTGTGCATGGCGTCTAGCAAAAGTTCACAAGGATTGCAGAGAGACATACACACACCCCCATATATACAATCCACAAGTGCGAGAGAGCTTATTATCGCGTCGTATTACTAACCCGTTTACGCTGCTAGATGCACATAATGTGAGGGTAATATGAACCGTTGCACACGACGACTAAGGTGTAGTTATAAACGAGAACCATGAGAAAATCTATATCTAATGCAAATTCTCCCATTCCTAAATTACATGGTATTTCCGCACTTTTGCATTAGACACAACTTAGGTGGGACTCGGACGGTCGTAGAGAGACTACCCCCATGTGAGAAAAAATGCTAAAAGCGAGATTTTGAGATAACAAGTACAACATTGGAGAAGAAAGTTTTATGCAATTTCGTATCGTGACACCCGTCGCCTACACACAAAACCCATTCAGAGACTAATCTTGATGTTACCTCCGTCCCTTACATTGGGGATGATGTTGGTTCTCACCCGAGGAGGTGGCAAAAAAGCGCCCCAACGTGTCCACCACTCCTGCTGTGACTCTGATCCTGGGATCACTAACAGTTGAATCCCTGTTTTCCACTTTTTTCCGTTCACCACCGCCGCCCTCACTTTCTCGCACTTTTGCACACAGCAACTCAAAATAACATATTATACGGAGAGAAACTTGAATCGCCATATACACGTTGAAAGAGATTCAAGAGGCGAACGCAGCAGTGGTGAGCGAAAGAACAGGACTAACTTTCAAGAACCATTTTCTAGATTAAATTTTCTTACAACATGCCCGACTTTCTGCCACTTCACACTGTATGAGTTCCTTCTTATTTTCTTCTCAAGGAGAATTTTTAATCTAATTTTAAAAAAAAAATCCCTTTAAACATGCATAGAGTTCACCTACAGCATATTATTATGGCATATCCTCGGGTTGTACTTAAGGAGTGCACCTTTTGTATGAAACACTCACCCTCAATTTTTTTTTACTCCCTTTGACGAGAAACATGACAACAAAGAAATGTGGAAACGTTCCACCTGGTTAGACACTATATGTCGGTCTGATACTGTCGAGTATTTTAACGAATTCGTTTTTACTATATGGATGTACAAATACATATCACAAGCACTTTGGAGCCACCGCATAAAGCTCCTGCTAAAAAGCAATCCTGTGAAAATTTAGCGAATCACTGAAAGTGGGGTAGATGTGTATAAGATGGGGTTCGTGTTGCAATGGAATTGAGAACAATAAATTAACATAAATCACTGCTCGCGAGTGCTTTTTGCTTCTCCATACACCTTTTTAATATGTACAGACAAATACAGCACATAAAACACCAAATACAGACAGTGATTTAGCACAAAATGCTACCAAACGTTTGAACAGGCTCCCCTACAGTAGAAATGCAACGAGTAATTTTTCCATGTTGTGTGCATGGTCAAATATCCTGAATCCTGACAAACATTTTCAACAAAAGTTTCAAAATTTAATGATAAATTTACTATTTATGCTAATTTCTCCCCATGTAACAGTTCCAACTGGAAAACCTGTTGCAACCATAGCCCACAATACATCAGCCACCTCAATATACATTTCCTGGAAACCTCCGCCAGCCGACACAATTTTGGGTGAATTTTTAGGATATAGAGTTACATATCGCCCCCGCGATAAAAATACCGACGATATCAAGGAAATATACATCCGGGACAGCAGCGTTGAGGTATAAATCAATTTATTTATGCTTTGTCACTGTCCAATAGGAAAATGAAAATATTAAAATGAAATCCTGTAAAGATATACCTCAGCAGGTACAATAACTAATCTGTTTTTTTTTCTTTTTTTACACCACATTTGCTCTGCTCTACTCAACCATATTCAGAGTCACGAAATTCATGATTTGGATACTTACACGCAATATCTAGTCTCCATACAAGTATTCAACCCAGAGGGTCCCGGACCTGCAACGACTGTCCTCGTCATGACGGACGAAGGAGGTATGTTACCCCTTTTTTAATACATATAAATATGTTACAAAAATATCATTTGTAACGAGATTATCTACACTGAAAAACTTAAAAAAAAAGGCTTAGCAAATTCAAAGAACAGAATAGTTCAACGTTTTAAGGTTTAAATAGTTATTCGAATTTCTCAAATTTACACAGAAAAGCTTAACTTATCTACAACAAAACATCCTAAACAAGAGAACTTCTTGAATTTTTTAGAAAATCAATCAATCAATCGTGGAATGATAAGCAAAGCATTCTTTACAACTTTGATGATAAATATTTTATTGCCACAAATTGTTATTAAATGACTTAAATCATAGTATAACATTTTACAGAATTTACATATAAAAATCAATATAAATTTTATTTGCACACTGATTTATATAGTAGGTATAATTTTGAAACTAAATTTGAAATAATTTTACAGGTTAATGGATTATAATAATTATAATAATTTAACTTTTGCAACATTAATTTTCTCATCATTTTAACCAATCGTAGAGTATTTATATCAACATTGGTAAAAAGAAAAGTGAATAGGGTGAATGGGTAATAAACATCAGGAATTTCTATATATCAATCATTTTATGCTACAACTTTGAGTTTTATGAACAAATGAAATAAATTTGATATTATTGCTTTTCTCATATTAATTAACTCTCATACAAAATCATAATGTATCTTTCATTAATCAGTCGCTGCAAAATACATGTTAAATGCAACTGACACGTTGTTTATGAGTTACGTGCTTAGATCAAAAGCAAAGGTTTATTGCGGCTCATGCTGAAAACATGAATCTCTGGTAATAAACGAGTTATTAGCCGAGGGTCATCACATGAACGTTTGGCTTTCTACCTAATCAAACTAATCAAGTATTAAAGAAGAAAAAAGGATAGAAGTCTGCCTGTAAAGTAAACTGATATCATATTATGTATGTGTATGTAGGAGGATCCTCATCCATCTATTTTAGACTTTAGTACCTTAAACCAGATTTATTTATTATAAAAAAAATTATTTTACATTTTTGTCTCTTCATATAAACACGGTTTAGGTATTTAATTACGAATTAAGATTGGGGTTGAACCGGTTGAACTTATACGATAGAGTTGGGTTTCTATCATGAAACCAACCAATCATGAAACCAACAATCCACCAAAAACTCTCCTTCGTACTTCTCCGTCTACTCACTATACTATGTACATATATTATAGGTATATATTAAGGTACAAAATCGCTTTTTTATTACATTGTAGGTACATTCTAGAATCTAGACTTTCATTTTTCACTATAAAAAATAAATATAAGAGCGTTGTAACGATGGAGTTGTTCTGCAGGACACTCAAACCGGTCCATCTAATCATTTTGGGCATTTTGGGAATAAGTTTTCATCATGTAGGTAGCATAAAACATTACCCCTTGGTTTTGGCAAGAATTAAAAAATTCAAGAATAAAAAAAACATAGCATAAGTATTTTGACCACCTCCTGATCCACTCATGCAACTTTGGATCCTTTTAAATGAAATCTAGCTAGATTGCTAGATAATTAATTTTGAAAGAATTCATTAATTAAGCTTTTCGCCGACAATTTATGAGACGGATGGACCCGATGGAGCTTTCAAAAGCCATTTTGCAGGCGAAAAGCAAGTGCAAGTGAGAAAACAAGATGGGCTATTTGGTATCTGTTGTCTCTCTCTTTCGCTGTATTTTCTGTCGCGAATCGCGGGTAACTTCAGTCGATTCTCGGGAGGCTTGAGCTAGTGTGTTAATCAATCAATGAAATCATTTTTTCTACCTTGTTTTGGGTGATTTTGAGTGAATTCACGCAAGAAAACCATCTCATTGACTCGCAAACATGATACACATATAGTTCATAGGTGATTTCATTAATGCAGTGAGCCCCATTTGCTCTGGTTTGCAGTGAAAATCTGAAGCATTTGCTGGGTGCGGATTTTGCTTTGTGTTCTTGCTCATGTATTGATTTCTATTGCACTCATTTGTTGATAATCAGCAGTGAATTTTTACTGTGACCACCTCATATGTGGATTTATTATAAACTAGGGATGCCCTTTTCATGACATTTTGCCGATTTTCACTATTTCAGGGAGTGCTAATCCCCGGAAAAATGCCGATCTCTCAGCTTTTCTCCGTGTCGCCATTGCGTTTGCGTTGAATCCTCTCTGTCTCTCGCTCTCATACATTTGAGCAATTCGTGTTGATATAGTACTGTCTGTTGCATTCTCACCGGCGAGCAGTGCATATTGCCTTCTCGCTTACCCCATTATCCAGTGCAACAATAATATCAAAAGAAAAAAATTGTTAAATGAACGTATTATGATGAACCAATTAGTAGATATTACCATTGCTGCGGATTGATACACCACCACCCTGTGATGTCCATTGCAAACTAATAAGTGGAAAACATTATATTAAAAAATTGGATTTTTTTTGCAATTAATTTATTTACCAATTTGAATTTTCTCCCGGGCGCGCAATGGGTGCCACTCTTGTGGTTTTTTGGTGTATATATTGGGGGCGCGAAAGAGATGGATGCTGTGCCATCAATTTTGTGGGGCCGAAAATAAAAGATACTGATTGAAAAAACCCTCACGAATTGAAACAATTCGTTCATTTCGGGATGTATCCAATTATTCAGCAAGCACCCATTGAATTGGATAAAATGCAAGCAAAATAGAGAGCGAGAGAATGTGGGGACAACGGAGGCTTATTTGCAAATAAAATTGAATTATACAGAATAACCATGGAGAGAAGATGAGAACGCTCTCCCCAGAGCAAAATCAATATTATGACCCGGAAAATTTGCGGTTGGTTATACAGAATTTCCCACACACAAGATTTAGGGAGAAAAAAGTTTTCAGGCTCTTTTTGTGTCACAGCATAAGTTTTGGAAAATTATTTCCAGAGAGATTGGTTGTTATATGGAAAAATGCCTTGAATAGGATATGATAAGAGTCATGAGTCTTCCTACGCATACAGAAGGGATAACTTGTAGGAAAAATAAAATTCTAGGCATAAAAGTCAAGTCTCTGCCTGAGTTTTTTCACTGCTTTGTTACCTAAATTCTTCCAAAATTCATTAACAAAAAATAGAATTTCATCTTTATACTTTTAAATGTTAGCTATAAGTGGTGTTTGGGCGAAATATTTCTTTTAAAGAAAAATATCTATTGTTTTTAATTAAAGTTCAATTTCTTACATGTCATGAAAGTCTATTTTGCAAGATACATTTACAATTACAAAAAAAATTTTACCTCAAAATTCATATTGTGGAATCATAACTTTTTCTACGTGATGGTATGATGTTGACTGATCCAATGGATGTTCAGAGAAATTCAATATGCTGATTATCATGCAAAACTTATTGGATTGACTAATGGAAAAGTCACCAAGAACTTTCTTATATGATAGGAATTTTCATAGCGCCATCGTCAATCCCAATCCACTCAGACCCACATTAGAGCACAAATCTCGCTGCGGCGTACAGTGAAGTTTGTGAAAGAAGAAATTGGATAAGAGAGAGAGAGAGATTTGTCGAGTGTCTTTTAGAAGCAAAACGTAAAATGAGAGCTATCGGTGTGATTTCCAATGCACGCATATTTATTGTGTTGATAGTCGCTAATAGTGTGATTTCCACATCAATTCCGACAACGGACACCACACTCATTGATGAGGAGGTGGAAACAACTACAATTCCTACATACACAACAGATGATGATGCTTTTGGTAAATATTCAAAATATATCACCAACAAAGATATAATTTAATGCTATGATTAAGAAAAAGTATAGGATCAGTCTTTTTCCCTACAATATGGCACAAAAAAACTGTGCAAGATTTTGTGTAAATATACATGAAAATTGTCTTATCTCACATGGGCAAGTCGGTGTATATAGTAGAAGAAGAAAGAGCAAAAAAAAGACACATGAAGCATTTTATTCCATGTAAAGCATGTAAATGATATTTTGGAGTGGATAAAAGGAGACGATACAATGATTCACATGCTTCTGCTTGCATTTTTTTCTTGCCAATACACCAAGGGGGAAATTTCACAAGACTATTAATCTAACAATGTTGAGAGTGGGCTCTACCGAAGTGCTGAAGACAATTCTCACTCTGGTTAGGCCAATTTTGGATGGATGGAGAAATTAATGAGGGTATTTGTGTTAATTGTTCAGTTCCAAGCAAACCACTCAATTTGACGGTGCTGGAGGTCACTTCGACGACGATAAAATTGTCCTGGCGTATTCCGGAGCACACAAATGGCGCCATTACGGGCTATCAAGTGTACTATGAGCACTCTAATCAGACATTCTCAGGTCCAATCTTGAGGGTGGACTCCTCCACCAGTTCCTACATCCAATATGTTCTGCCCAATTTAAGTAAGTTTCACACACATAGTGACTGACCAATCCTCTAAACTTCCACCTCTTCATGGCATGTAGTTGAAAGGGTGTAAAGTTTCAGGGGATTGCCTGGCAGTGTTGAATGGTGTTTAGCCAAGGATGAAACTGAAAATGTTAATCAAATCAATTTACAGAGCCGTTCACGGAGTATAAAATATACGTCCAGGCACTAACATGGAAACACATAGGAAATAGATCGGATATTGTGACGCAGAGAACGGATATTAGTGGACCCAGTCCACCGGAAGTTGTGAATCTCACGTGTATGGCAGAAGACGTGATATCTTTTCATTGGAAGCGACCACTGGAGTACCATCATTCAATTGACTGGTACATCATTAGCTACAGGGCAGTGGATGAGTCTGATTTTCAGGAGTTCTCTATCAATTCAACAGCAAAAGTAACTGAATCATCGGTATGTTTTTCTTTCTTTTTCTTTCACTCCAATTAACGTGAATTTCAAATAAATTTTTTCTTCTGGAGTGACCCAAAGTTGACCATCCAATCGAATCACTTCTACTTTATATTCTATCTCGCAATGTCTTTCAGATGAAGCTGCCAAATTTACCCACAAACACAATTTACGAGATCAAAGTACGAGCTGCCTCTGTGAGTGCAATAAATCCCAGAAATATCATTCCAGGAGCATATTCTGACCCCAAAAGAGTTAGTATTATACCTAGTGGCAGTGGAATTTTGCCGGATTTTATCTCATGCGCTTCTTTTTTTCTCCCTCCCAACAGATACACTTGCAGCCTGGCTGCGAAAAAATGCAACCACTCCCGAGACAAGTCGCTAACAATTACAATTTTGTTATCACAATTGTAATAGTTTTTTGTTGCTTTATATTCTTTCTGAGTGTTGTTGCTCTCGTGCTTTGGAGGTAAATTCTCAATTAAGTTATTTTATATACTCACTTTTGCCATTTTCTTGCGTTATATTATTTGACAAGATTAGATGAAAAGAAGAGGGAATGGAAAATGATATTTTTTCAGTTATGAAACAAACAGAAAATTGACTGGCTTTCCAAGCATAATTTTTAAAATTGCACTTAAAAAGGATATAAGTCTGCTTTTACTCAATTACCTTTGGGCGAAAAATTAATCAGGTCTAAAGCTACGTATAGAAAATTTACATAGGATCGTGAAAAGGTTATTCACGTGTCACGTGCTATATAACTACAATTTTTCAATTAATCTCTTTAAAATTATTTTAAGAAAAATCATTCTGTCTTCTGTATGGTTATACCTATAATTCACTGCGTTAAGAACATAAGAAAAAAAAATAATTTAATTTTGCTCCACCCCTTGTCGTGTTCTCAGAGGTTTTTTTCTTTTTATTACCATTTAGACAGCATTCAACAATGTATTTAGCTATGAGTTGTCATGTTTAATTAGTGCGCTGCGTGGCGACCAATGGAGTGTGTTAAATTAAAATTTTGTTGTCTTAAACATTATTTCGGTGGGGCTGCTGGTGGGGAAAATTTCATTGTCGCCAAAGAAACTTTTGTGACATCGTGGCGGGTGTGAAAACTTTCCTTTTTGGCAGGGCACATAGAGTGTGAGAAGAGAAAAAGTTACATTTTACGCAATAAAGTATTTGGCCAATGATTTTTTTTCCACCTCATACCATACACGCTCTTTCGTGGGATAAAAAGCGTAAATAATGTTGAGACGAAAGAGTGTTGAGTGAACAAATTGGTTTACGTAAGTGGAAGGGACGCGCAAATTTCAAGGCTTTTGGGACTTGAAGAAAGGAAAATAAAGAAATAGGGAGAAACCATCAGAAGAGGATTGCTGTTTGGGAAATACTCAATATTCTCCTCCTATGTATACTAATCCATTTTAAAACAATGCAGGATTATTCGTTTTAGAAAATGCTTCCATGCCGCATACTACTATCTGGATGATCCTCCATGTCAGGGACAGACGGCGCTTTTAATCGACTGGGAGGCGCCGGTGGAGGTAGGTGGTGAGGTGAGGACTGTGGTTCCAGTGAATGAATTTGCGAAGCATGTGGCAGAATTGCACGCAGACGGTGATATAGGATTCAGCAAGGAGTACGAGTCAATTCAGAATGAATCGATAATGGACGAGTTTCCGTCAGAACATTCACAGCATCCGGAGAATAAAGGGAAAAATCGCTACTTAAATATTATAGCCTGTAAGTGTTCCCACTTTTCCCCCTTAACTATATATGTGCATATATATAAATATATAGCTACATAAATATATATAAATGTATAGCCACTCTGAAAACCTTTCCTGTAAATTTTTCTTTATTATTTCTCGTGAAACTTTTTCTCCTGCACAGAACTAATTTTCTCTTTTCCCTAACTCCTATCGTCTTGGAGACAATTGACTGAGTGCGGGAAGAAAAAGTTGCCATATTGTGTGTATTTCTTTCTGACTTATGGTGTGTGTCGCATTTCAGATGACCACAGTCGGGTCCATTTGCACCCAACTCCAGGACAAAAGAAGTCAATCGATTATATCAATGCGAACTTTATAGACGGCTACCACAAATCAAGGGCTTTCATTGGCACCCAGGGCCCATTGCCTGGTACATTCGATTGCTTCTGGCGAATGATATGGGAACAAAGAGTAGCTATTATAGTTATGATAACAAATTTAGTGGAGCGTGGTAGACGCAAATGTGATATGTATTGGCCAAAGGATGGAACTGAAACGTATGGCGTGATACAAGTGAAACTACTCCAAGAGGACGTCATGGCAACATACACTGTTAGGACATTTCAAATTAAACATCTAAAAGTGAGTAGATTTTAAATTAAATTGATAAAAATCAATTATCGCAGTTGCAAAATATATGAATTAACCGTATAAATAGTACATTCTCTACCTCTTTCATTGGCTGCAATTTCTTTTTCACTATTGTCGTTCTTTTTTTTTCTCTCAAGCAGTTGAAGAGAAAAAAGCAGGGTTCCATTGAGAAGATTGTCTATCAGTACCACTACACAAATTGGCCAGATCATGGGACACCCGACCACCCATTGCCGGTGCTGAATTTCGTGAAAAAGTCCTCAGCTGCGAATCCACAAGATGCTGGCCCCATTGTTGTACATTGCAGTGCTGGTGTGGGCAGAACTGGCACATACATTGTGCTCGATGCCATGCTACGACAAATCGAGCACAAAGGAGTCCTCAATGTGTTCAGTTTCTTGCGACATATTCGTGGACAGAGGAATTTTCTCGTGCAAACGGAGGAGCAGTATATATTCATTCATGATGCTCTCGTTGAAGCCATTGCAAGTGGCGAGACAAACATTAGACCCGACCAACTGATGGAGCAACTCAATGATTATAATTTTCAAGCAGCCCAATTTAAGGTGAGTTCGCACTTTAACCAACTTTAACATTTTACTTCACTGCGGTGAAAATTTATTTCCTTTTATCGAATTGCCTCAGTTAGAAATCAGTGCGTGAGTGATTACCATTCCTTCGTGGAAATTTTTCCCTTTATGAGCATCATTTTCTACAAATTGTATAGAACGACTTCTTCATTATGTATATTCTCACTATACAGTATAGGTACAGAGCATACATGAGTAATGTTATTTACTGAGAATTTGAATTACTGACCTGATTCACGGTAGTTGTTTCAGTGCGAAATTCTTGGGGTGAATATAGTGTCTCTATAAATGTTCTATATTAAAGCAGAAAGTTAGAATATTTCATGTATTTTGTATAGAGTTTGAAATTCACACTTGGATAATGAGAATAACACTTTCGCAGGGGATTAATCTAATAAATGACAATCGATTTCAAATTAGCCTTTACTATAAATGAACCAAATTTCAATATGAAATTTATGCTAATGATATAGTCACGTCGAACAGTATCTATATGACAAATTATAAAATAAATAATAGTACACAAAAGTATACAAGCATCTCTTTTAGCCCTTCGATATCATGGTAGTTTAGTCTCTCCTGCTCCAAAAACATGACTCTAAAAGAAGTGTTTCAAACTGCCCCTCTTTGCTCTACTAATTTTCTTTATATAAAAAGTACCACAGAAATATAAGAAATTCTAATTTATGAAATCACAAACAGCAAAGATGTTAAGTGCAAATTTTAAAAAGTCGTATTCCTTCAATGTCAATGTTCAAATTAATTTTTAAAATTTTATTTAATGATTCATCGTGTTTCATTTTATTATCAATTTTATGGGAGAGAAGTGGTTGTTTGAATTTCAGGCAATATTTCTTTCAAAGTTTCTTTTTTTACACAGATAGAATATATTATATTATCTTACTCAGTGAATTGCATACTTGTGAACTACTACAGTTTGTGTTTGAAAATAGAAAATATAGATGCATTGAAGGGGTGTAGGTATCGTAGGTATAGAGTGTATAGGTGGACAAAAAAGACATTTTCAAAGATATCGTATTATCTAAAGTTGACAATAGGGGTGATTTAATTCACTCAAAGCACGTCGCTTTAATAAGACACTTGAAAAATGAAATCCGTATTATAATTTATCAGCACAATGGCTCTTGAGATGAATATTTTGCTGTTACAAAGTCCGAAATAATCTCTTAAGTCCTCTGCCTCAACTCCTTTCTGACTTAATCTCTCAGCAATTGAAAACTGTAAAATGTCTTTTCCTGTGATAAAATTTGAATTATACTTAATTCTATTGTGAATTGTCTATCTCACTTGCAGCTAATAACGTCCTTTCAACCAAAAGATGTGAATATTGCATCCGCCATAAAGGCAGCCAATGCCGGAAAGAATAGGAGTGGATTGCTACCGCTGGAGGGTAGTCGGGTGCATTTGACGCCAAAACCAGGGGTTGATGGAAGTGACTATATTAATGCTACGTGGTTTCACGGATTCCGTCGATTACGTGACTTCATCGTGACACAGCATCCACTGACGTCAACCATCCGGGACTTTTGGCAAATGATTTGGGATCACAACGCACAAACGATAGTATTGCTCTCCTCGATAGACGATGCAGTGAGTCCTATTCAATTTACCTTCCAATACCTTTGTCAATTTGCATATTAGCACATCTCCATTGCCATCTTCAAGGGGATTATTGTCATTAATTGGATTGAGCAACACCCTCACTCAAGAGACTATCAGCTCAATATTTTGCTTTACCTAAAGTCCAGTTAAGAATTCAACTTCTCGTACATTAGAATTTAAATTTAACCACTGAAGATTGGGTTGAGAAGAAAATTTAAAATTATTCAATTTTTTTTTAGGATCTCTTGCTCCAATTTGTTAATTCTATTTGGAAACAACGTCAAAAATTTTCTTTAAATATTATTTCTTATAGAAAGATTCACGTACCTACACTAAATTTAGATCTTTGCATATATCCATATTCTGATAACAAACTCGAATTTATCAATGTTTGGTATGTGCATAACAGTTAATTGAATTGACTGTCTTAAATTTTTTTAGACCAATGATTTTGATGAATTTTGTTGTTTTTCCTTGTTATTTATTTTTTTTTTTAAATTTAAACGAACGTCAACAATTAAGGAATTAATATAGACAATATTGACAACGAATATTAGAAGGTTTTGTCAAACAAACTGTATATTCATTAATTTATGTTGGACAAAAGCTTCCGATAAATAAACGCGAGAGTGACAGACTTAACTAAATTAAATCATTCGCGTTAATTATAATATGGCTCAATATTTTGGCGTAGATTTCGGAAATGTGAGTCAGCGCTTTGCTATTATCTGGTGGACGCTATTCATATAACGTACCACTAAATTGTGAACTATGTTAGCAATTTATTTGACACAGCAGGGCTTTTATTCTATAATATATGGCAAGCTCTTTAGTGGTAATTAGGAATTGAAAATCAGCTGTTGGAAACTCAACAAGTTTGTCTATTCCAGATTTAATAAATCTGTGCGATAAGTAGAGCCAGTTAGGTTGACAAAATGCCTAATTGAATTATATTAATTAAAATTAATATTAAACAGTTTTGAGGAATGGCATTAATTATTCATATTGTATGGCTAATTTAGATATTAGCATAACCAATTGTTTATTTATGACTTGGCAAAGCTCTATACCAAATTTTAAGCAATTAAAGTTACAATTTATTCGTCAATTCTCAAAAAGATTATCGGATTAGTCAAAGAATAACAACTTTTGTCTCTTTTACCCCATGTAAAAAATTTATCGTAAAACGGATTAATTGAAAGAAGTCAGATGAGACAGTAATGCTATGAAAAATTAGTTTAGATACCATTTTATTTATAAGCGTTAAAGCATGTTTGCGGTTTGCTTGAAAATGAATTCGGGTGCACTTGCATAATACCCGGGAATTGAGTAATTTGCAGCTCTAAATCCTTATTCTACATGTAGTGGAATCAGGGTGGGTTAGTGGTACGTTTTAAGCGTCATTGTTAAAGTTTTCTGATACCATGAGCCCTTGTTTTATATTGCAAATTCGCCCAAACAACGCGCTTACATGTTTCATGCGGAAACTAATTTAGAGCTAAATTCACTGTTTTTGGAATGTTGATTACACACCCATGGTGAAAGAAACGTGAGACCCATGCTTTAGCAAAATTAGGCACTAATTTTCCATATTGCTGATCTCTTTAAATGGCGTTTAAAAACCTGAAGCTCAAAATCCAGGATTTCTTATTAAGGATAAAGTAGGTATATTAAAACATGTCCAGCGACATGAAATATTCTGTCAGTGGTTTCAATGCTATAATATATTTTACTTTAAATATTTCTTGGTGGATGTTAAAAGACATTCACGGAATACTTGAATCTCATTTGAATACGTAAAACCCAGGTAGAGAAAAGCTCAGGTGATACAAAATTATTCCACTGGGTGTTTTCTTTACCGTATCTATGGATTTTCCATGAGCAATTAGACACTGTGCTTCCCTCTGTATAGGAATTAATTTTTATCCTACAAGGTAATGCATTAATTCAGTTGCAGAGGGGTTTCTAAGGAGCGTGTCTATACATTGAAATATAATTATACATTTTATGGATATACTCTCAAGGAAAATGTACATTTCTTGCAATCCGTGAATAGATCTTAAATTCTTGGGTGTGTTTTTTACAAATGGAAAAGAGAGCTCATTTTGAAACTGCGCATTCATTTTATTTTAAATATGACCAAATTACAAGCATTTCCGCTATTTAAATTTTTCATGAAATTTTTCACTTCTGGGATCAAAAGACAATGAAGATGGGACAAATCTTGAATTGCAAACGAGCGAATACCTAATGAAGGAGATAAACTTTTCAAATTTTGCTAAAATCTCATTGAATTTGTTTTTAATGTCTTTTGCAGAGCTTCTCACAATTTTGGCCGAATGAGGATGACTCAATTGAAACAGATAGTTATCGTATAAAATTTCTGTCTGAGCACAATGCAAGCGATTATATTAATCGTGAATTTGTGATGCAATCCATACAAGATGATTATGAGCTCAACACCAAAATGCTCCACTGTCCCACGTGGCCGGATCTAATGACCCCCACTGGGATATTTGATTTTATAGTGAAAGTGCACGAGAGAGGCTCAGAGTACCGAAATGGACCGATTGTCATTGTAGATAGGTAAATTATTTAAATATTCAATTATATATGCGAGTGGTGAGCAGCACTCTGTGCAAGAGGGTGGAATATTGATAAAATGGCATTCTCATTGGCAGATACGGCGGAGCACAAGCTGCGATATTTTGCATTGTTACATCCCTGGCCATGCAATTAGAGTACGATGTCACGGCAAATATCTATACGTATGCCAAATTATACCACAACAAGAGGCCAGGAATATGGACCACGGCGGAGGAAATCAAACAAATCTGCCGGATATTGACGTATCTGCCGAGTGATTTGCAATTACTAAAATGCACTGCATTGAGAACAGAGTTTGAGGAAGTGACAACGGCCACGCCAGATCTGTACAGCAAAATATGCAGCAATGGAAATATAAGCTCAGCACTACACACTTCCAATTCCCTCACGAATACCAACGTCACATCTGTTCCAGCGTCAAATGGAAATGTTTCCAAGCCTGAAATTATTGAGAACACGGATGAAATGATCATACCAAATAATGATGACGAGAAAACGGATGTTTAAGAAAAAATCACCGACTGCATGACGGTGACACGTTCGCGGCCAGGATGCATCCCCAGATGTCCGGATGAGGGACACCAATGAATGTCTGAGTAACGCGGGAGAAGGTAAACAATTATTTACCCTTAGGGTAATATAAAATATAAAACTATTGTAATTAAAATAAAGATGAATGTAATTTAGATGATTGAAAATATTATAGTTATAAAAATACTCTACTTCGCAAGACTGGATTTTATACATTTTTTATATTAAAAAGGAAATCATATAATTTGTCGAATTATCACAGTTTTTAGTGTTAGGATTACAATATTCCTGAAATGAAAAGCCATTTTTGAATTTTAACATGAATTATCAGCACAACATCACAAAAAAGTCGAACTTACTAATTTCCAATACAATTCTCTTTTCGACTACTTCCGGTCCAACTCTGACAGAGAGGAAATTCCCATAGTCATTCCAATTTTTTCTTGATTTTCACTTTTACCTGGCCATTTTACAACAACACGTGGAAAGAAATCAAAACGAAGAAACTGTGATAATTTGATCCTTCCCAGTAATATATAAGGAAAAGAAATGAAAAAAAAAGATAATGAAAAACTTATTAGACAAAAAATATTTTTCATTTATTATATGAAATATTATATGTGATTATATACTTAGAATTAAATACAATAAAAACGTAAAGTTATATTTTTAATTTATTTAAGTGGAAAAAAGTGTAAATTCAAAACAGAGTGTATATTATAGGGATCCAAAGTAAATTGTAATAACAATGTAGGAACAAAATTGAGAAATAGTGTTTTAGCATTGGATAAGATATTAGATGGGATGATCAATTTTCAAGGCATAGAATTGTTGTTGATTGAATAAAATATGTTTATATGAGAAAAACTAAAAATAGTTGAAACACAAGAGTAAAAGAAGTAGTTACGATTGGCACACCAACAAACAGTTCAAAAAAAATACCAACAATTTAATTTTGCTAATTTTCCAGGCAATTAATCGCAAATGTGAAAAGAATATCCTGTTCTTAGTAAAGGTGAGAAAAAAAAGAATTCGCGGTTTAAATGTGTAATCTATCTAATACTAACTAAACTCCGGCTGACAGGAGACATTTAATAACACTTCAAGCATAAAATGTAACATTTATGATATATACGTAAAAGGAAATTAATGTTGAGGTATTGTAATTAGCAGTGAGCATTTTATATTTTTACGTTTGAGAGAACAGAGGAAAAAATAAAACATGCATTACTTTTTACACAAGATTAATCAATTTACCTGTTTTTTTCCTCTCAAAAATGCTGTTTATTTACACCTGACATTTTTTATATTAAAACGAAATATGCATTTGCAGAGAGTCATTGTGCAAATAGAGAAAAGAATTTGTTAGTTTTTTTTTAGTTTACACCATACACTATGACGCATAATAACAGGTTTAAAATTCTTTGAATATTTTTTTCCCAAATCACTTGGCACCTATATTATTGATTTATTAAACAAATTTGTTTTAACAACTTTTCTGATAAATTTACAGGTATATAACTTTATTAGATATATTATTATTATATATAATAATAAGTTTCTTCCATTAATTTACAAGTGCGTCATATTGTATTTCATTCACTGACGAGGAGCATTCTACAATTGTTCAAATCCGCGAAAATGCAAATTTTATTCATAAGAAAACGCCAAAATCTATTATATTACTGATAAAATAGGTTTTATTCTACAAAAAACTTACTGATATTAACAACTTTTTAAGATTTTTTTCTACAAAAAATATCTTTTACTGTCATTTACAAAAGTTATAAAATAAACCGAGTGATCACTTTCGATTGCTGCCATTTGTAAAATCAGGAAGATCGTTGAAAAGTGTAAAAGATGAATAAATAAATAAGAGGATGTTAAGTATAAATAAGATAAAATTGATATTATGAGTGAATATTTAAATAAAAGAAAGAATAACCTTGCTAGTCCGTTCAATATTTAAAATTATCATTATGATAGTGAGATTTAGAAAGTGCGCAGAAAAGATAT
Source organism: Phlebotomus perniciosus (assembly GCA_918844115.2). Classification (NCBI taxonomy): domain Eukaryota; kingdom Metazoa; phylum Arthropoda; class Insecta; order Diptera; family Psychodidae; genus Phlebotomus; species Phlebotomus perniciosus. The sequence goes on along the minus strand of CAKKOB020000247.1, from coordinate 32,791 downwards.
ATGATTAAAAATAACTTACATTCAAAATGTGAAATGTAAAAAAAACAATACGAAATACAAAAAAAAGAATAAAAAATTAGAGGCAGTTAATGTAGCAGCGAATATTTTTAGGTTGAACACAAAACCAGAAAATGGAATAAACTGAGAGTAAATTAATTGAAAAAAAAAAATGATAAGAGAATATAAAAAATGGATGATAATATGTGTAATAAATCTTATATTTTACGCAAAAACGAAAAAATGGATGAGAAAGAAAAGAAAAGAAAAGAAAATTGTATTGAAAGCACAAGTGCATAGCGTGCAGTGTTACTTGTGTTTAAAAAAACATCCCTATATAAAATATATAAAAGCACTATACTTTGCTTTATTTATGAGTTTGTATTAGTTTTGTTGCGACCTCCTTTTTGCTTTGCAGCCACTCAAAAGCGGCAAACTGTTTGCTTAACACAGGAAAACTGTCCGGAAAATTCCATAAATGAATCAAAGAGAAATTGCATTTCATTGCCCTGGTACCGTAACAAGATACGAGGAGGTAAATAAAATTGCAAAATTTTATTGAAGAGCGGAAATGCAGCTATGAAGAGATGACTTTAATTTGTGCAGAGGATGGCCAGAAGGGGCGCAGAGACAACCCACCACAACATCTCTCAGCATCAGCATAAAGACGGAGAAAATGTGTGGAATGAAAAGGAAGAGAAAAGTTTGTTTTCTCAAGAATTTTCCTTCTTTCACACTCATTGAATAACCATAAAATTTGACGAGAAAGGAACGTGTATAAAAAAAAAACTGAATCCCATTTTCGCACCACGTAACATAATTTTTCTTAGCACTTTTCTCGTGGTGGAAACTGAATTTGCATATCTTCACTTTGAATACTACTGCAATAAAGGTAAGAGAGTTGCTTGGAAAATCCGTGACCTGTTGCAGATACTTTGTCCAGCAAGTTTTTCATACCAGGTGATGAAATTCTAAAAGCACTATAATGTATGAAAAGTTTCCCTGTTTGAAAGTAGGTATAATCTTAATTAAATTTTATGCAAATGGACGAATTTCCCTTTGTAAAATTAATGTTAATTTGTATGTTAAGAACCAAAATACATTTTTTTTTACAATTAATTGGGATTATTAGGAATCTTCAAGATGAACTTATAGAATTTATGAACTTAAAATATTTTGATATTAATAAAATTTACTTGAAAATACTTAGTCTTATTTGTTGTTAATATTCTCAAAGATAATTGTGTAGCAAATTTACTCAATGAAACTGCTCTCATCCCTTACGCGGTCGGGTGTGCTTGTCGGGACAACAAAAATTGATTTATTAATTTTTATTACAAAATTAATCCGAAACAATCATCCATTAGGACCATTAAGACCGTGGTTTTATAAAATGTTATGGAAAGATCACATAAGATTGAGAGTCTTTCAGTCTAATTATGAATGGATTCGTTGGATTCTCTTTTCCTTTCTTTGCTCAACAATTTGATTATCCATATTAGAGAAGTTAAAACTTAAAAGCTAAGATTACGATCTCATTAAAATCCAACCCACTGTGGTGTCTCTGAACAATGTCTTCGCATATTATAAACTTCTCGAAACCGAATTTGGAAAACGACCCTGTGCTATAAATTGGGATAAAAGGTGAGAGAGGATTTATCGTGAAATTCCCAGTGAGAATTTTCAATACTTTAATCATGCAACTTTAATTAAATTAGTTGTCCCATTTGGCTTGCAACGACATAAATTGGCCCTGTCACAGTGCAAAGTGTCATCGTTTCAGGACGGGTAAATTACTGCTAAAATAAAACTTGTGTGCGCGCTCTAAATTTCGCATTGGATATACACATTCTTTTTTATTTCATTTTACATAGCTGTGAAAATTTATACAAAATTGCGAGAAAATCGTATGTCATAAAATTAAATTAACTCTGTGTGGTGGGATCTAATTTTGTATTTGAACATGGTCTCACAGGAGCAATGCGGAAATTCCACACTGAATTTCTATCATTAAATCAACATTTAAAGCCAAATTCCCATTTTATGCTCAAATGTGGCTTTTATTCTGTCCTCTTTTTTTTGCATCTTCTGCATTAAACTTTAATATACATTTTCTCTTTTCTATTATTCCCTCAACATTTCTCGCATACAAAAACACATCGGGTATACAATTTTTAAACAGAGTCATGGGGAGTGAAATATATTTCAAATAACGATTCACATAGGTATATAAAATATTTTCAGAGAATACATAAATTATGAAAATGATAATGCACTATCCTTGGCAAATAACATATATGATTGTGCAAGGATTAATTAGGTAATATGAAGAAAAAACTGCTGCTAAATTGAATCCACTTTTCTCTGAGAAACTGGGTCATGTCAAAAAAAGAGACTGCTTGTCGTGAAAAATGTTTCAAAAATTAGATTGTATATAAAAGTTTTCAACTTTCAACTCACACCGTAATTGGGATGACAGAAAAAAATAATGAGATTCTTGTCAATATAATATAAGTATTAAAAGCTCCTCAACAAAAACTAATGATATTTTCTACTTTGTCTACAAATACAACACTATACATTCTATCTTAGGGAAAAAATTTATATAATTGTAAAAGAAAAAACAAATACCACTCAGGCTTTTAAGTACTAAATAATAAATGAGTGGATTAGAGTTGAAAAATTTCAGAGATTCCCATTCAATCACGCACTAAATAGAGATTTTTTTGAAGATCTACTTCTTGTCAGCAATAAAATGCTACAGTCAACTTCCTGATTATTACCTGATTCATCATCTACGTGCATTCAGTCCTCCTTCTCCTCCGTTGATGACATAAAGAGTTTCTGAGCGATATGTGTGCCAGCCACGATTGCCCTTGACAGCCATGGTGGCTTATTCTGCCACACAACACCCAAATAATAGAAAGGAATTCCCGTGACTGTGATCAAGATTCCCATAACCACTTCGTACGGCGCCACGTAGCATGGCACGACGATGAGGAAGGCGCAAATAAGACAGAATACTATGGGTATCCAGAGCGACACCTTTATGGGTCGCTCCTTCTTCGGGTACTTGTAGCGGAAGTAGAGCACCGCACCCACAGACAGCATGATAAAGGTGGACTCCACGATGCTACAGTACGTTATGAGGACATACACATCACTGACGCACAGCATAATCAGAGACAGGATGCACTGAAAGGAATTACCACAGCATTAGAATATATAACGAAAGCTGAGAATAAGTAAGCAAATAGAATTGATTGGTATACATATATGCAGATAATCTGTGGCTGAAACTTCAGGTGCTAATTTAATTCAATTTAGAAGAGATTTCTCAGATGATATTAGGGAAAATCCTTACAAAGCTTATTTTGTCTCTCTTGGTGGAATCCCCGCAATGAGATTGGCATGAAAAACTTGCCCAAAGTAAAAAAAAAATACACTCTCCATAATTGAATTTTTGTTCCTCTGCAGAGCAACCCACGGTTGCACATAGTGGTTTAATTTATACCATTCATATATTGCTAAAGTTGTTTCAGTTGGCAAATAGTATTGTTTTTCAATAGATTTCCGCGTCAAGAATCGCACACGTTATACGCAAATGTGGATTGATGTACAAAAACGACAGATGCGAACGCAATTAAAATGAGACTCATAGAGCAAAAATCATTTCATTAAAGATAGAAAAAAAACAACTGACATTCAATCTGCGTTAATTGCAATGTATTCAAAGATCGCCCTAATTATCACAACAATAATTATTTGTGTCTATTTCTACGAATCTCCAACGAATCGACCTCAATAGCAGCACTCTAAATTAATTTAAATAAAAAAGAAAGGTAAACTGACTAATGAGCATCAGTGTCCAATTTAAACAATTTTGGTTTACATACCTACTAATTGATTGATATTCCATTATGTTATTTATTAATATTGTAAAATATCACTCATTGATAGTTGAGTACTAATATAATTGCAACTGGAAATCTCACTTCACATGTTTTTACGCAGATTCATTTTCATTGTAATTAGTGAAAATGTTATATTGTTGGCTTATGTTTATTTTATGTACACACATAGCATGAGAAGTTATCACCACAAAATATTGTATACACAATTCATATGTGTATCTAATTTTCCTAATTAGAAATGTTGTAAATTGGCTAATATTTCAGAATTCGCTTATACTTAAGATTTTAAAAAATAAAGACTGAAAATTCCCCCACCTCTCCTATCTGGTATTTTCCAAAAAATTACCCTATTTTTCGGCATTTTAGACTTTCTGACTCCTGGAAACGCTCGCAGGTTACAATGTATAATAGGGCTGATCAGAAGGGGTTTACCTATACCTAATCCCTATAACCCTATATTGGTATACCTTCCATACAAATTTTCCTATTTTTTGGATATTTTCGACTTTTTAATCGCTTAAGTGAAGCGCTAGAGACTCACCTCACAATGTATGAAAGGGTTGATAGAAGTAATGTACCCTGTAACTTTACATCATAAGGGATTATCCCCTCCGCCCTCTTTAAGTACCCTTAAAATTTTCCAAATTTCAACTTTTTATCCCCAAAATGAATTGTTTCTGGTTGGTCGTAGAGAACTGTATTAAAACCGTTAAAACCATTAAATTTAATGAACTCAGGTGACTACGCAAACCACTCAAAGAGAGGCATTAAGCACCTCATGCCCATATAAATAAAACACTAACCGAAATTTGTTATCTCACTTAAATCTTTTAATGTCTAAATTTAACTTCTAGGATTAATATAAGAAATCTTTAATTTGCGAAGAAATAATAATATAAAACAGGAGTAACTGGCGTATGTCTGTATGGTATGTTTTCTCGGAATATCTAAATGCTATATTCCATATCATTCAATTTAAAGAATCAAAGTTTAGTGTCTCAAGTTGTGAAAATAAGCAATGAATAGATAATGCCGTATATCTCAAATACCCCAAATACCAATATAGTACACAATTACACATAAATTCTACATTATTATGCAAAATTCAAGCGTAAAGAAAAAATCCATCATTATGTGACAAAATTGCAATGACCTCCTCCCTCGTGGAACATGAAGCCGTCCTATATCCTTTTAACTGAACAGTGCAGTTGCTTCCTCATTCATTTTCCTCATCATAGCTGCAGCAATTATATGACTCTTTGTGTGTCACAAGAAAATTAAAATTTGCCAACGTGAAACTTTCCTCCAATTTCATATTAGAGAGAATGTTATTCAAAGTAATAAGGAGTGAAGAGAGCATGAATTATTGAAAGTGTCTTGCAGTGCAATTTTGAAAATTGAAAATGTAACACATTTTTCCAACTCTCAAGTGCTGCACTTTTCTCCTTATAATAAGATAAAGAGATGGCAAGTTTGGAAGTATACAACAAAGTTATGTATGAATCAATTTAACTTATTGGCATGAACATATATTTTGCCTGAGAGTCTGTGAGAAAACATACAATATTTTGTGTGTTTCCCGTGAATTTGTGACTCATAAAACTATTGTGCTATTTATTCATTTAGCACAAATTATCACTGGAAAATTCAGGGAACTCCTCATAATGTCGGACACATTTATTTGATCTTGTGCCAGCCCATGATGAGTTCTAATTGTATTTGCACGAGAAACACCCAAAAATTTGCATTTTAGCAAATTGTTACAAAATATGATGATTAAGAAAAACATCTAAATACTCACCAGAAACACGAGTGATGGTGTTGGGGAGAACTTGTTGACGTTTATATGGGAAAGAATGGCGGGCATGTGGCCATTCCTGGCGCCAACGAAGCACATCCTCGAGGAGGTCATGATATGGACACTGAGGCCACCAAAGGACGAAATGGCTACCATCAGTGGAATTACCCATGCCATGTAGCCCATCACTTTGTTCCCGAAAGTCACGGCAATGGCATTTGAAGCAATCAGCTCCTGGGGCGTCAGAACCGCCAGGTATGCCATATTCGCCAGTACGTAAATCACAGTCACGAGGGGCAGAGAGATGAAGATGGCTCTAGGGAGATTCTTGTACGGATCACGGAGTTCTTCTGTCATGAAATTGAGATAGTTCCAGCCAGCGTATGAAAAGATGCCCGAGTAGAAGGCCACCGAGAGTTTCCCAGGATCTGTCTCCGTGTCAGCGAAGGGCATCTCAAAGTTCTCCATATGTCCCATGCACATCCACACCAATCCAACAATCACTATTATTACCAGAGCCCCAATTTTGGCGAACATGATCATGTTTTGGAGCTTTGTCGTAGATTTTATATCATAGCAATTGATGAATGTGAGCAGGCAAATAGTTACTGCGGCTAGCAGTTGGATACACAGTCCGGGTATCTGGCAGTCACCGTGAAAAAACGGCTGGAGGACGTAACTTGCGAAAGTCATTCCCATGATAGCATTTGTCGTTGGTCTGTGAATTGTAACAAAAGGTCAGGAAGTTTTTGATAATTTCTTTTCTCATCAGAGCATCTGGGAAGAATCTTACACAAAAATGAATGTGGCATCCCAGAGGTAGAGGAAGGCTGGAAGGGGACCAAACGCTTCTAAGATATAAGCATAGTCGCCTCCGGACTTTGGAATAAGTGTACCCAGCTCAGCATAGCACAAGGCACCGATCATAGAGAGGAGGCCACAAACCACCCAGATGAGCAAGGACGTACCCACGGCATTCACTTCCTGGATCACACCCTTCGGGGACACAAATACACCTAGAATAGAACACAGGTTCAAGATTATTAAACATTGCTTAGAGCTCATTTGGCACTTGATAAACTCACCTGAACCTATAATGATTCCCAGGATTATGGCACATCCTTCGAGGAGGCCCAGCTGCTTCTTCATATGTACCTTCTCAGTTGGGCCATCACAGGGGCTGATAGTATCCGGACTCTGGGCAGAGCTTTTACCCACGAGCCCAAGCTCCGTGGAAGAGTTCTTCTGAGCGTCAGCTCTTTCGGTCGGCGGCATTGCGACTGGTCGTCAAGACAGAGAGGAGTTCAATAAACAGTCTCGCGCGACAGAGAGTATCTTAATTGGCAAGTTTCAATTGGATTCAATTAAATTTCACTTAATTAATCCCCGATTTTTTTGCTCCCGGACCAGCAGGAAATGAACGATAGCAATTTACCACTGAGGATTGCATCATCTCTTCTTAAGGCAAAAGGGTTGGGGTTGGCAAGTTTTATTTTGGAGGGAGAAGACCATCTTCAGTGTGTGCGTGTGCGTAAACAAGCCGTTGATGTGATAGAAATAATGAAGGTGTGTGTAAAAATCGCAAGGTGTCCGGAAGAACTTTGGGAATTGGGAAGCATCAATTTCAATTTATACTGAAATCTGCTGTTTTCGCACATTCCCCTTCAAAATTTGTATATTCCACGCCATTGAGCCACAGTATGATACATCTAATTTGAATATTTCATATGCAAATGATTGATAGACAAATAGGGTGGAATAAATTCGCAAGAAATTCATAAATAACTATCAAAACACGTTTTATGTAATTTATTCCACATGGTCCCAAAATTTCTTACCTCGTCTCTGATTTTCGCGACGGCAGATACAGTAGCTGATCCTCTTACTTAATTTCTCACATCAACACCTTTCCAATCCAACCGGATAAGACTGAAATCTAGTCACATTTGCTGCTAAGAAAGCCACGCAACTTTCTGCAGAAATATCGCTTTTTCCACCATTAACAGAGAAAATGAAGAGGTAAGGTTATGACAATCTTAGTGACGTTATCCTCCCGCGCATTTTTTAAAAATAATCATTACGCCAACTGCCACTCAAAAAGATGACGGACCAGAAGGAAAAACTTTAACATTTTTCGCATTTTTCATAACATTTTCGTTGCAGATTGAGATAAGTATACCTATTAATATACTACACACTCTATATTTTGCATGAAGTTACATTTTTGTTCATTTAACTGACGGAGACTACTGATCTCCTTTGAGTTTTGAGTTAACCATATCCCGGAACTGCGATAGAATCTTGTTCTCCCGTTTTTGTCTCTCCTCCTTGCTAAACATCGCCAAGGCGCGCTTCTCGTCCGCCGAATAGATTTGATTCTCCTTTCGTATACGGACAGCCTCCATTCGCCTGTGGCGACTTCCGCTCATGACATATCCGACAGACTCAAAGTTTGCAATCTCGTCGGATGTCAAGCCAATTTCTCCTCGCCGGGGGATTCTCTTGCCTTCGGCGATATATGCAGCCATCGCAGCACCCTCACCCGGCAGCAGAGCATGTCCAAAATCTTTCTGTGTCAGTGAAGAGTTGGATTTTATCGCCGGACCAACTTCCTCATTATCGTCGCTCTTGTCGTCCTCCTTTGACACTTTATCACGCCCCATAGTGGCTGTTTTTTCCACCCACATCTCCACGTCGTCTTCAACTTCAGAACTCGAGTCGGAAGACGAATCAGCTTTCTTCCGCTTCTTGTTCTTCTTTTTGCTTTTGCGCTTCTTTTGCTTCTTTTTAGCCTTTTTATCCTTCATCTTAGACTTTTTCTTGTCCTTCTTATGTTCCAGAGACACCTTCTCCTTTTCCTGGTGACTCTCCTCGTCAGAGAATGTCTCTGAACGCGCAGGGGATGTTCCCCACACTATTTCAGTTCCTTCAGATCCGATTATCTCTCTCTGGAAGCGTCTAGTCTTGAAAAGTTCATCCACCACAGGCTTCTTGTTGGATCTCTGATGACTCCTATCGCTACGATTACGGGGATCATTAGCCTCGTTGAATTTATCGTTGGGCCATCTATCTACACTTAAGGGCTCCTTGAATCGCCGCGGAGAACCACTTCTCTCTCGTCCGGACTTGTAAGATTCCTCACGACCTCTTGGTCTGTGCCTATCATCCTCGTTAGCGTAACTCCGCCGGTGGTCTGGACTCCTTCGGCTGCCACTGCGATGTGTGGGGCTCTTCCGGTAGGGACTACTGCTACGAGAACGTCTTGAAGATTTTGATTTCGGTTTGTAATTTCTTTCGCTTCCCGGCGATGATCTTCTGTATGAAGATCTATTCCTGCGAACAGGACTTCTAGAACGACTCCTTGACATACTTTGCGCACTATTTTAACAAGAATATCCACCGATTTCTGTGAAAATTTTACGATTCTAATTGCGTTGGCAAAACAATAACAAAAGTGACAGATGTATTTTTGCTAACAGCGCTTCGGGTGGTGGGACCTGTACGTCGTACACAGAGAAAATGAATAATATTTTACGTGTAATTTTATTTCCAGATTTTTTACTCAACCTCGTTTCGGTTTTTTTAGTGCTTTACTTACGATTAAGACATATTAATAATTAATTATAAGAACCATGAATGCTGAACCTTATCTAGAGAATCCTTGCAAAATGTTAAAAAAGAACTCCTTTTTTTTAAACTACACGTGTAAAAAAATTGTATATATATACGCAATCAACTTGTAATTTAACACCATGCTATCGCCATTATGCCAAAAGTGTCACAAGAGAGTGTTTGGTGGATGGTGTTTCTGCAAAAGAGCGAATTTTTACTTAAATAATGGCCTCTGCAGAGCCAGTAAATAAGACATGGGATCTCTCCCTGTACGAGATTCATCGCTCTCCACAGGAAGTCGTCACGGACAACACAGAAATTGCGGTGTCTCCACGTAGTTTACATAGTGAACTTATGTGCCCCATTTGTTTGGACATGCTAAAGAAGACGATGACGACAAAAGAGTGTCTCCATCGCTTCTGCTCTGACTGCATCGTGACTGCTCTCCGCTCTGGCAACAAGGAATGCCCCACATGCCGGAAGAAGCTTGTCTCAAAGCGCTCTCTGCGACATGATCCCAACTTTGACTTGCTCATCTCCAAGATTTATCCCAGTCGCGACGAATACGAGGCGCACCAGGAAAGGGTGCTGGCTAAATTCAACCAGAGCCACTCACAGGCTGCCCTTGTCAACTCCATTACCGAAGGTATCAAACTGCAGTCACAGAATCGACCACAGCGCTCCCGGAAGAACAACGAGGAGAATGGTGGTCCGCCAGCCAATCCCAGTGGTAATGGAGCCAGCAATCCCACCAGTGGGGGCGATTCCGGCACAAGGGAGTCCTCTTCCAGTGCAGGAGCATCAGTTGGCGGGGAGCCTAATCGTCAAGCGTCGAATCCACCCTCTATCCGGAGCACTCCGTCACCTGTGCTATCCACAAACAGTTACAACAGCAAGCTGAAGCGTTCCCGTTCGGTGTTGACCTCAGAAAGGTCGGAGGAGTCGGAGAGTAACAGCGAGATGGATTGCCGAACTGAGGGGAATGACTCAAACATTGACACGGAAGGCGATTGCAACTCTGATGTGGGGATGAGTGATGAAATTGAACTTGTTTTCAAGCCCCATCCAACCGAGATGGCCGGAGACAATCAACTGGTGAAAGCTCTCAAGGAAAACTCTGTGCGATACATTAAAACCACAGCAAATGCCACAGGTAAGAGATTTTAGCTTCGACATGAGCAATTGTTAAACTTCCTAAGCTTAAAGATCTAGCAGGATATTATGAAAATATGTAGGTATGCATAGGTATTCAACATAGGCTATAAGAAACATCACTCACGGCCCTCTCTTGGTACGACCCATACGAATTTCCTTTTTTTTTTAGACATTCTGAACTTTTTTGTCCACTAAGATTACACGCTAGCGGGTCACGATGTTTGGTAGGATTGATGAGAATGGATGTTCTGTATATCTTTAGGCTTTAGTAGAATAATGCGTTATCTAGTTACGACGGACATTTGGGTTTCCTAAATTTCTAAAACTGCAATTTTGTTGGTTTTCTTATATTTTTAATTAGTGTCATAATTAGAACCTTAATAAAACTACTCTCATACTCTACTAAATGTTTGAATTTTCATTTTAAAGATTATCAAATGTTTTATTTTTTGCAGCAAACAATCTTATTTATAAATTTTATAAATAAGTATAAGTATAGATAGCTATACCTTCTTTTGGGCATTGTGTTTGCATTGGTGTAACGTTGAACAATTAACTATAATGCAATGCTTGGAGCCAATTTGTACTTTTTCGCAAAATATTCCAGAGGGCGGATACCAAATAAATCTCTTTTCCAATTAATAAATAGCAAAACATTAGAATTTCATTTATAAAAAAAAAAATAAACAGTTACAACACGAAAGTCCAATTTTCACACCTTTCTACATGATTTCAACCGAATGTATACAGCTTAAATTTTCCTTTTCAAATAACAATTATTCTCTATTAGTTAATTTGAATGGGTTGCAATAAAAAGTAGGTGAAATTTCCGAGTAAGTTGGACTTGATGAAAAATAATTTAGTCTTCACATTCAATTTTTATAAGTAAGTATGTGAAAACACTTAATAAACAAACTTTTGATTCACTTTATAATTAGTTCATGTTTCACGAGAGCGCATTCTCTTGTTAATTACCTAAAAAGTGTGAAACTATCAGATATTACGATCGTGGTTAGATTCTGTTTCAATGGAGAGCATCTCAAGAAGCTCTGTACATTGTGTGTTTCTTCTGAATTAAGATAGCGAGTTGAATTGTGTGGTGCTGTACTGAAAGGAAATTGCATGAGACAGACAAGTTTTTATGAGACGTAGCGAAATAAAGATGAATCTGGCGGAAGATTGAGTGCCTTTCTTTCTAAATGTATAAGAATTTAAATTGAAATTGTGATGAAGAAAGAATGGAAATTAAATTTATGAGTCTTTCATGTGAGTCTGATATCACTAAAATGACACTTTTCACACGCAAACTCTATTACAAGGTGTATTCATTCCGTGAGGGCATCCACAATAAGAAATATTTTTTATTATATTAATTCTTAATGTTTTGCAATTTTGAGTAATGACTGAAAGAATTCTCTGATAGCATTTTTCTGCCCACGCTAGAAGTGGTTCACACAGAAGATGTGCATTAAGAGAGATGTACGTACTAATTGTAATGGGTTTTCACTCTGGTTCACAGTTGATCATCTCAGCAAGTATCTGGCAATGAGGTTAACACTCGACTTGGAAACTGAGCTTCCCGAGCAATATCGTTTAGTGAATTTCTGCATCTATATTGCACCTCAGCCATCTCAGCTCGTCGTCTTGAGTGGAAATCAATCTTTGCAGCAGGTGAATGAGAAGTTCTGGAAGGTGAGTTTGATTTCTTATTACTTTCTATATCCCTTATGTTTGTCTGGGAAAAGAAAAGAAAATTTTTAATTTATAATTTGCAGGTGAATAAACCCCTGGAAATGTATTATTCATGGAAAAAGTCCTAGGGAACATTGTTTCGTCCTCCCAATGAGGGCACCAAGACTTCCCTTCATCATCAATCGAAATAGGGAAAGAGAGAGAAATCGAGAAATAATTTTAATTTTAAATTTTTAAGCTGATTCCACACGGCAATTCTCAAGATTCTTTACTTTTAATTCTTGTTTCGGTAGTATGACCAGAAAATGAGTTTAAACAAATATAAACTGAATTTAACACTTTGCAGCACTCCAACTACTGAAAAAGAAAACAAAGCGAAATAATAGATACGGAAGTTCATTAGATCTTCCGCGGTTTATCTGAGTAGAAAACAGCAACATATGCTACAAAGTGTTAATTAGGAGATAAGAAACTTTATGATGATGTCACACGACAATAGTTCTGTCAACAAACTCTTACAATTTAAAAGCTAATTAATAGTATATTACAGTAAAAAACATCAAATTTCAACTCGCATCCCGTCTCTTCTGTATTAATAAAAAATCTTTAAAGAGAATTTTCCAGAAAAACTCAATAGAAGAAAAGAAAATGCTTTTCAGTCAAATGATGAGCTTTTAAATGTTGAAAAAGCCCCTGATTCGGCTGACTGATATTTTATGCTATTCTATAGTTTTTTTTTTTGGAAAATTATCTTTAAAGATTATTCAGTAATGTAGAAGGGGGAGTAGATAGATAATGAATGGAAATTAAAAAAAATAGAAAATGCGAAGTAATAGTGCTCATAAGAATATCTTAACCGAACTATTGCCGTGTGACAGCACCATTAATGTTTCGTTTCAATCTTTACATAAATTATATGTAATTGATAGAGTAGATGTTATTTTTCACTTTTTTCCAAATCAAGTAAATTTGTCAATTTGATTGATTCTAACACTATTCTGAATTGATAGTGTATTTTATAGTGTGTAGTTTTAATTCGCATACAATTGTGTGTAATTCGTGTATGCAAAACATAACTATCCTCCTTTATGTAAAAGTAGATACTTGTATATTTACACACACACATATAATATATATAAACAATGAGAAAGAAAAAAAAATGTCTAGTGACACTGGAAAATTGTATGATGATAGATAATATAATAATAAAAAGAGATTTTCTTTGTGAAAAAGAACATCAGTGTTGAGAAGTTATTACAGTCCAAGTCAAATTGTGTGGTTCACATTTACACCATGCATAGGTACATTAATGTTGTTTTTAATTAAAATTCCTGTGAATTTTTAGTGCAATTTCCGCATTGTCCACTAATCATTAAAAGAGGGTCGGCGAGTCCTTATGGCCAAAAAATCATCGTATTATCCAAACATTTTGATTGGAGGCACAAATCCCCAATCATCAGTGCATTTCTGAATGGGTGGGCGACTTTGAGGATAAATATTTCCAAATTTTCATGGAAAATTTCGGCTTATGCACACAAAGAATAAACTCCTTATGTAATGCAATAACGTTAAAGGCACTAATTGAATTCTTAAATGAATAAATGTGAGCCTTGTCTCATCTCAATTATATATCTAAGAAAAGAAAAAGACAAGAACAAGAAACAATAACATCTTAAGTAGTAATTAGGTCGTTTACCCCCTCTGGTTACTATAACTCAATTACCTTCAACATAATTGTCTGATCCTTTCTTCCAATTGAATGCAAAAAAAAGATGCGGAAATTTTACTGGATAAGTTTCACAGGCTTTTCCTCTGACCTACACACCAACGAATACAGAGACGCCGTGCGCAGGGGAACATGAGCTCCATAGTGTTGTCCCTGTTTTCTGCTCGACGGAGCGTAATGAGTGTGTAGTCTGCAGCCGCGTGGATTCCCATCTCTCTTGGCCATGCTTTGGCCACCACCACCTCGCTACTCTTGAGCTGGAGATGTGACGTTGCTCAAGAAGTTGGAGAAGAGGTGGATGGACTGTGTGTGTGCTGGTGGGCCACACTCAAGACGCCTTGGGATGAAGAGTGTGTATGAAAGACAAGAACCGAACCATGAGTCTCAGTGTCAAGAGCATTATAACACATTGGTAACGTTATAATAAAAGTAGGAGCAACATTGTGATTCAAAACAGTTTGCTGCGAATCACTGTGGAGAGTACATCTCTTCTTCGCCCTGAAATCATTTAATTCCCGATTATCAGGTTTTCTTGTGCCCCTTTTGTTTGCCATTAATCGTGTGCATTTGGTCACTTTGCATTTCGATGTGATTAAAATAATTAAATTATTGCTGTGGACATTTTCTGCAAAAATCTAGCATTCTCTGTCGTTTTTGCCAAAATCCAGTGGCTCAGTGTTGCGAAGTCGGTTGTCTTGGCGCTTGGACAAGGAGCAAAAAATCACTAAGAAAATATAAAAATTCCTTGAGCGACATCATGAGGATTACATTTCTTCTGAGGTAAGTTCTTTTGTGTATATTGGCGTCCACTTGGCGTCAGAATACCTTAAATACTTAATCACCCCAATATGAGTGCGGATTCTCGTAAATTTGGTCTCTTCGGCATGCAATGTACCGTATAAAATATTTATCAATGTGAATTTCTCCCACTCTTCTGCCACATCTTTCTCTTATTCTCAGAAAAGCCACCTTCTGTCGGTGATTCTCAATCATTTATGGATTTTCTGTGCGCGGAAAGAAAGTATGAATGTTTCGCGATAGCCACAGTAAAACTTTTTTTTAGGGTCGATATATATGCATTTTCGCCCCCCATAATGGCATATATACAAAATTCCAGCCAATTATCGATTTTTATTCCTCATGGTCTCGACTCGCGTGTGTGCAACTTCTCTTCACCCAGACTCTAGGTATATACCTATCTACCCTCAAAATTTCATGCTCATCCTCCTTTCATCCTTTCGTACCAAATTTTCATTCAGTTCTGCTGATCGCAACTCGATTAGAGGTGCAGCCAATTCAATCAGTGACCACAATGCAGGGGGTAACAAGGTGGAAATATTGTGAGATAGGTGTACAAACATAAATAACAAGATTCCTTTACGAATAAACTAGCCGGAGACATAATGTGTACCTAGCTAACTTTACATGATTTCTTATAGCAAACAAGATATCATAAAAAATATAAAGACCCTACTGTGTACACCTCTTTCTCTAGAATTTTCCCCCATGACGATGAGTGAGAATTCAATTATTGAATTATTGGGCAGCTATTTGATGGTAAAGATATATATGGTAAAGATTGCATTCTGGTTTAGATCTCTGTTTCCTTTTGCCATTTCGCATCCCAGTGCCGCAGTTTAAGAAGAAGAATTCTCATATAAAACGTTTTCTAATACTCTAGCAAGGCATAATTACAATAATACCATATTTCCGAGACACGCATCAATCTCTAGTAACTCTTTCTTCACCTCACCACTTCTTCAAGACATATGTGCTTGTCTGTGAAATGGCACGTAATTTTTCATCGTCGCATCATTTAATAATTGCAATGTGTGTCACTGGGAATTACAGGGGAATCGACTCAATTGGAAAAACAACGTTTCTCAAATAAACAATTTATCGGTAGTATATACACCGTTTGCATGGCGTCGGATGCAGTGAAATTGTAACACACAAGAGCACATTTCTCACTGAATAAATTCAATCACTTGCTGGTGAGATTTTCTCCTCAATTGCAGAACTAATGTATAAAATTAAAATTGTTATGCACAGTGTACAATTATTGTTGAATTTGAGCACCATTAAAAGTGAGATTATCCACCGAAGATTACCGTGCATCTTGGGTGCTTGCTCACACACGCATCACCGTGAAATCATAGTGATGATCGTAAAGTATTTATGAATGCATTTAATATTATACAATAGAATTAAAACGCCCTTCTTTGCCATCATATTCAAATTTGTTCTAGCTATACCTCTGGATGGGAATAAAAATAACCTTGGACAAAGAAATATGCAGAAGATGAAAGTTAGGAGACTTGGTGGTATGCTAGAGCTAGAGCAAGAAGTATCATCTCTTTTATAGATTTTATTTCTTTTTCTGGGATTTTTGGTGACCGAAAATAACACCTAGCAACTTCCACAACTCAAAAATAAAATATACCCAGTCATGAAAAGATATTTTCACCATTTTGCATGCAAAAACCGAAATTACAACCAAGATAATATAGCTAAAAAAATTAATCTAATTTGTTACTACAAGAAGTAAAATTCATATAGAAACTCACCTAGAACGTAACAAAATCTCAAATCAATTGATTATAGAACAGAGTTCATGCATAGTTTGGTTGAGTTGGAGTACTGAAGAGAAAAATAGAAATGTTTATGGCCTTGCAAAAAAAACTATATAGTTATTTAGCTTGTGTAGTTTTATGGACAATAAATGTCTTTAATGAAATATTAATCAATATTGGGTGAGAATATTAGAGGTAAATTGAACGCACTTGAATGCTGCGGAGAATGCGTGCAAATTTCATTTAATCACCACATTTGTCTTTAGCAATTACTGTGGATAGAATTTATTTAATTTTCAATAATTCAAAGCTTATTCAGCGCTCATCCATAATAGGATACTTTTAGCACCACCTCGAGAGCTCATTTCTTATCTAATTGCCGATCAATGGAACTGTCCCACAGAGGCGTTAAGAAGCACCTCCATACCTACTACTCTCTAGCCTCATGTATCCACCCGAGTGCTATGTATATAAAATTCTCAAGTCATTCGCTATCGCGACTGAATCAGATGATAGCGGAAATGTGTTATGATATATGTGGCAATTTAGAATTTATTCCCAATGAGAAATCACAGTGGAGAATCTCAGCGAAAGATCGCTCAAGTGGGTAATATACTTGCATGCGGAGGATTTGTTCATACGAAACAATTTGACTGCATGAGTCATTTGCATTGCACTCTCTTCCTCTTATTCATCCATGCACTGGTATAGAGGAAAATTATTTGAGGATGATATAGTCATGGGATATTGGAGAGATGAAGCTCCGGGATACTCAAGTGAGAGGGAGAGACTGTCAAGAGACACTAGAAACACTTGGTCACAGATTATCTGCGCAAAACGTATAAAATATAGAGAATAAATACACAATAATATCCAAGAATTTTATTTGTATACTTGGAGTTTTGTGTCTCTGCATGATGAGAAGTTTATATATTTATGTTTTGAATTATAATACTATTGAAAAGTCTCATCTCTGTCTTTCTCGCCTTCTTCGCACAGCCCCTGTTCATGTATTATCGCGTATATAGCATTTAATCCGCTATAGAGCCACACTAGAAATGCCCTCCGGGTGTCTCTCTCTGGCCGTAAGAACTGTGGAGATTCGCAGGAGGAGATATAGACTACGGGCACAGGTCACTTTCCTAGTATATCATCGTTTCTCTCCTCAAGTGCTCATATGGCCAGAGCCGAAAGATGTGCAAATATTAAATCATTGCCGGATGATTTATGAGTCTTGCACATCACACTCGACATGGATTAATTGATTGGGTCCTTTAGCATGGATGCACCTTTTCTCAATGAATTCTCATATAATACTTCCTTACACTTGATCTGGTCAATGATTCATAAACGCATGCATATTCATTTTTCATCTCGGCTTTCCAGCACAAAAGACTATAGTGCCACTGCCCATCTGACAGAGAAGCAAAAAAGAAGTCCATTGATGTGATGTGATGAATTGTGATGAATTTTTACTTCTCAATTCATCAGGCGCGATGTAATCTCGAATTTGATCGGCAAATGGATTAATTTGGAGTTTACAAATAAAGAAAAGAATATGTAAATCTCAATGTGTATAAAGTGTTGAACCTTTTGATATTGTCAGTTTTGAGGATATGTGCAAAAAATTCGCAGTCAATGAACGTTACGGAATGACTTTTTCTCACGGAATTTCCCTTCATTTTGCCCGGATCTTAATTGCAATTTTATATGAATCAGCACCACCGAAGCCCTGTTCTTTGTTTTAAATATATAGCTGTTATTGGTGGGACTGGCAAATGATGATAGGCTTCTGTCTTAAACTCATTCAGCAATACACACATTATACACACTGATATCACGGTATATGTGAGGAGCAGGAAAAAAGGAGAAAGAAAAAAGTATAAATTGAAGAAGTTTCTTCATTCCAAGGCAACAGTGGCAATTGCGATGAACATTGAAATCAGCTTTGAATATTAACTCAGAGTAACATACAAATTAACGAACAGTAGGAACTCTCACAATTTGTCCTAATGCAAATGTCATGCGTGTTGCACATTGCAATTTTGTCATTCTATTAGGTTCTTGGCTGTTTCTTTATCAGTTAACATGTTCTGGGATGGTATAGTGGAAGAGGGTGGAACGGCTAGATGAGCAAAATGGATTGTTGCAAGAACGACACAGAACGATCACAAGCAATTAATTTGCATATAAATGGATTTTTGTTATCCGATGCACCTTTAGTCTGACTGGCCATAGCCACTCACTACTTGATCCCCGTCATTGAATATATATCTATATATATCCGTAGTCAGTGAAAATTTATCACAATACCGTAGATTTGTCATTCGTGCGCTAATGGAGCAAAAGTCGACGTACAATGCTTGAGGATCTCCCCAACAAATTGATCAATGGTTATCAGTGGAATTGCAAACTCGCTTACTCATTAATCAATCCAATCAAGTCGAAACTTGTGAGTGAATCACCATCACTCATGAAGCCAAGAGTACCCTCAAGAGCTTTATTTTACATATCGCCAGTCTAATCAACAAGTGACGTATATGCGATCTCTTCTTGAAAGATAAATCTTCGTTTTGATTTTACCATTTCACTCGTAATCCTAAAAGTCAACGAATGCAAAAGAGGTTTTCTGTAGGTACCACCTAACTAAACTACCTTATGCTAAGAAGTTCGATGTACATGGCTAAGAGAGTCACGAAAATGTATACACCCTTTCTCCTTGTATGTGGCAAGACAGGTGCATCGAATAGATTTCTGAGAAAAAAAACATCTAACACGGTGTGAATATTAAAATCAGCAGTGAGGATGATTTAGTACTCACGATAATTGTTGATTGGCCTGTCGATATGGATTGTATATAAAAACGTGTAGCTAAGAGAATATGGCCAAGATCGCGATGCAGCATTCTTGGTCAGCTGATTGGTTTTTCTCTTCAATGGAAACACTGTGTGATCGCTTTCAATTAAGGAAAAGCCATCCGTTATCTCTGTGGAAATCACACAATTTACAAATATACCCAGCCACTGTATCTTAAATGTATACGGACACCGGTGAGAAAAGGCAGCAGTAAATCATTCCGCGATATTGAAGAGGATTAAGAACTCTCTCTAGAAGGCACTAAGTTTAATCAAGATTAATAATTTATACCATTCTTGCTATGGAGATGGTGTAGAAGAAAAAACGTTATCAACTATTTGCCATTTTCATATTTGTCAGCTTTGTCAGCATACAGTTTTTCTCGCCACACCTCCTTTCTCCGTATCCACTTCGCATGCTATATAATATGAAATTCTTTCGCGATGAAAATTACAAATGTACCAAGAGCAAGTTACCATCTTCAAGATCAACCTCACCCCAGAGACACATGCATTCATTTTATAAATCAATTAGTGAGGCTCTGGGCATATTGGGTAGTTGTTGAACACACCAGACGACGATTTCGTTCCGTCCACCGTGTGCCTGGTGCGCTGGTGAAGGAATCCAGATTTACCATCAGGGTACCTATAGAACTTGACCGCATTGGTGGTGTGGAAGTATCAGTGTTCTTCATCAACTCTCAGCTAATTATTACACAAGACGAGACTTCCATTAAGGTCTCTCAACACATGAATTCTGTGCTCCCGCGCGCGTGAACACTCTCGTGGATTTTATTACCTTTTTGCATCTTCAGTCGCGATATGAGGAGTTTACAATGGAAATTGAAGTGAAATAGCCATCGTCGCAAGATATGCTAATATATTATTTATGGACTTTTTTTCGACCATACAACTTCACTTCCTCTCTACCAGTTCAGCTCTAAATAATATACTTTCATATCCGTTTTGTCATCTTACAGCAATTTATGTCCATCTCAATGCTGCTCAATAGGTCGGAATGATATTTTTTGGACAGATTGAGGAGGAGTTGAGTCGGAATTACCATTTTCACTTTGGCCAAAATAATACTCAACTCATTTAAGTGCCCAATTTAGAACAAATCACACCGCAGTCCGGTCCATTCCAGTATAGTCTTCATGGCATTTTTTCCTCACTACTTTAATGGGACGTAATGATGTATAATTGCACGGCATCCCAGAGTCATCAGCAACCAATTGCTTTGACAATGTTAATTTAGTCATTTTATGTCACATACGCCACACGCACATTGCATTTCATGGCAAAATATTCCTTAATGCTATACCAACATTATGAGATTGGTCTTCAGTTGCGTCTTGAAAAGGAGCTCTCATATGATAGTTCTTTATCATTGCTCACATTCTCTATAGAAAACTATTCTTGCGATTTGGCTGCATATCAGATTCGCTAGAAGTGATCTTTTATTCATAAATCTTGTATTTATAATATATTCTTTCTTGTATATAATATTCATGAATATTATGAATGAATAGTTGACGTTTAACTTCTGCGGCCACCAAACTTTTGTGTCTAGTTCATACACCCGTACGAAGAATAATGTTTCAGCGGTTTCAGCATAAACTAATGATTTATAAACTGGTTTTCTTTCTTGAAGCAACACCTAACCACAAGCATATAAGTTTTTTGTGTGTATTTCACAGGACTAAAAAAGGATTAGCCAGGATAGATGGTTTGAAATTTATGTCCATGTTCAAATAAGCAAATGTTTCCAAGTGCAATATTATTAATAATACCCACATATGTATATAAAAAGTTTCTTATTTATATATAAAGAACTAGTCTCTTTAGTGTACACATCCCGGCCGTATATAAACATATACCTACCTTGTAGAAGATTTCTTTTCAATAAATCTAATATTATTACCAATGTACAACAGAAAGCTAGGTACATATATACAAAATCATTTATCCACATATATAAAAGCATCTAAAAATGAACCTATTTTTGCAGTTTAGCATTTACTCCACCCATTTTCGTTTTCAAAGAACAAATTATTGCTCGTCGTTTATTTTGCAAAATTGACCAGTAAATCATTTGTGAATGCGAGAGATGGTAAAATTTTATATTCTCTGAATGTATTTAAGTTTTTGATTATACCACTATTTGCCCCCAGAGAAGATAAAAGTTTTAATTTAATTTACACAAAGTGCGTCTTTTTTATGAAAAAACGTTTTTCGAGAATCTCACCGTTGTGAATAGCCCTACAAATTTTTAAATCAAAATTGCTGATTCACCTTGTTATTAGAGTTTTTTTTCTCTAATTTACCTTTTGTAAAAAATCATGTTAGAATGGGATGAGTTTCATCTTGGGCAATTCTAGCATTGTTTCTTATGAAGTCTTACAAAAAGAGGGTTTTTGCATTGGGAACTCTGGAGATTAATTCACGATCGGCAAAATTAACTTTATATGGGTAGTTCTTGTTTTTCGTGTCTTCTGCAAACAAGTGCATTGAAAAGTGCCAATGCAAAGGACAGCAAACAGATTGCTTGCCATTTTAGTGCTAAAGTGATGAGTATAAATAAGAACGTGTTGTGACTTCGAAAGCAGTTCCTGTTGAGCATAAGTGCACCATTTTACTCTAATGATGTGAATAATAAGCATAATAATAAGCATAAAATTTATGAAAATGCGTGTATGATTTTTCCCAAAAAAAAAAAGAAAGAAATACAAAACGAATCATAATGGAAAATGTGACGGAGGGAAAGCATTATATTAAGAGAATGGCGCAATTAGAGGAGTTTTATTCAATTAATATTAATATTTATTATTAATGTGATTATGGTGTGTAATAAATTGTAATTGCAATGTCTAATATAGGGATAGTGTGTATACGTAACTGCAATAATGAAACGAAAATAGCATTTTGTCTGTAATTTCATAAACATTGTGAGGATCATGATTCTTTACTAAATCCCCTCGAGGTGAGATTGAGAATTATGATGAAGAAGACCTGTAAGTGTTATAAAATTCTAACATATCACTCCATCATGGAACCTGTAATGAGGCAGATTTAATGATGAATTTTGTGTTGTTCACTCCATTAGTACATTTTACAAAGAAGTAGTGTTAACATAAAAGCCCGTTGTTTATTGCATCTCATTGTGCGAAAATGGATTTTTATTGTATATGAACGTATATCAAGATTATATTATTAAAAATTATATTATAGACATCTATATGGAAAATTAGGTCATTTCCAATCATTGATATATCTTATGTAGATTGCAAGAGATATTATATATATATATATTTCTGCTCATGTGGGTCACATTGGTGTAATTGCCACTATTGCTCTCATTTGCCTGTTCAAATTTCCCCGGTGGAAATTGACTTTTTCTCCTTAGTTTTGATCACTGCATATGGACAGTGTACATCTACTTAACACAAAAGAAAGTTTCATTCAATTACCCACCGATAAAATCAATGTTACTCTTCTCAACACCTCTGAGTGTGTCCAATTCGATTTAATTCAATCAATTGGCAAAAAACTATTGAGATCTCTACAAAGGGAAAGTGATAGTTTTTGCATTAAACGCCAAACAATTCGCTCTTGGCCAAGTTGCCGCATAGTTAACGAAAACGTTAATCAAATGCACAAGAATGTGGTGATTACTGGAGTGTTTGGTGCGTGATAACTCTGTGAAATTTCATTGTAGTCTACTTGTGTAAAAGAAGCGCAAAAAATCACTTAACACTCGATTTAATTCCATCTATATATGAGATCTTTCTTGAACTGTGGAAGAACTTTCTCAAAAGTTGTGCACACTTTGGAGAACATTTTTCGAAGCAAAATGTGGGTCAAATCGACTCATATAGACACCTAAACTTCAGGCAACTCGGTTCTGCCGTGGCAGTTAAAGAAGATTCTAAGAGAAAAAAAATCAGCAATTCAAATAAATTTATTAATCATTCACTGATATCTTCTTTCAATACACCTCATTTTCAATTATACTTGGCCGCATTGGACAGTTAGATTTCTTCTGTTCTGCTTATTTTATGCCTGATTACTGTACAATGTTATGCTTTTATGCATCATCCGCCCATTGAGTTTTTCTTTACAGTGATCGTCATGCCCTTTTATGTGATACTGTGTAAATTGTCTATTCAACATTTGACAGGCATTGGGGGAATCTCTTAAAAAATCTACAAACCACTTTGATGCTCTCTATCCCACCTCACGATATATTGTTCTTTAATTTATAAAAAGTGCAAAATAGAACTTCGTCTATGTTATTTACAATAGAAGTATTTATTGTGTAAGAATGCCGCAACTTTTTGCTCATCATATAATGCGTATATTATCGCGTATGGGCTACACACAGCCATGAGTTCCGATTGTAAGATGATTAATGGAGATCCGATGGGTGTATAGCACCATTTTCTACTATGCAAGACACTCGGGCATATGGTTTGTTGAGGAACTTATTACGATTATTCTTCCTCTCATTTAACCGCATAAAGAGAACCATAGTGTAAACTTTACTCACCTATAATAACGAGGCGGTTCGCGCCTTACGATGCGTGGCTTAGAATGGTCGTTGGGCGCTTATCATCGCGTTCGTTTTAGTTAAAGTTACTTTATAGAGGTAATAAATTCTAGGAAGGAAATCAAAAGAAAAAAAATTATTGCGCTAAATTTGGTAAATTTAGGTATTGCTATTTCCATTTCGATCTTTTTATGGGTTGATCCTGATACGGGCATACACTGATACACAAAAAGGCACACATTTTGGGGATGGGTGATTTCGGATTCTTGGTGTCACATTAAGGTATATTAAATTGGTGATTTTGAGGTGATCTGATCAAAGTACATATGCACACTCTAAGTGATATCTACACCAATAGATAGATAAATACACATTCAGTAATGCACTAATCAACTTATAAGTGATATAATCGAGGATATAATGATGACATTCAAGAAATTCTCAAAAACACATGAATTTTTGATAGAAAATACAATCCTAAACCACTGCAAATGATTTAATATATTACGAGTTGTTTTAGAAATATCCCTCTGTAAATTTAAAATTAATACTATTCGCTCTGTGCACCATTGCTCGCTGTGCAATGAAATTATGCTGTAAACATCATGAAAAAGACTAATTAATTTTGGTTAAAAAATTAACAACACTTCCTGACTTCACGTGTATTAATTGAAATATATATCCGCTGTAATAAGCAATGAAAGCATACACAATAAGAGCTGCATTCTTGTGGAGATGTTTATAAGAATTATTTATGTTCGAATTTATATGGACTTTTGATTTCGCTGAACATGTTTCCATTGAAATAGTTTCATTCTCAGAAATTAAATATACACCCATTAATATGCCGCCGTGGTGCTTGAGCATTCGTAAGAAAAGAAACTAAAATTGGTCTGATTAAGTTCTGCATTCAAGAGATGCCATACAGATGAGTGTATTGAATTAAAAACGGCTAAATTCCATTACTGCGAGATTATTCTAGATAGATATATTTTTTCTCCCTATCAATTCATACACTATTTGTTTTTTTTTTTGCTTGATCCATATGCATATCATTCTACATTTAATCATTGCCGCCTTTCTGTCGTGCGGAAGTGGGGAATGCAAAAATTCAAATAGCGAAAAATGCAATGTGTAACTTTCATATAAAAATTATTCAGGTCAATCTCACTAGATTACGATGGAGTAATAAATTATAGCAGATAAGCGGGTCGTGTCCTTTCTTCATAATAAGTATAGGAAATTATGTTTGTATGTTTGTGAGTTCAATGAGAATTGCACGAGTCAATATAGTGGGTCGTGTATGGGAATCATTGAAATTCAATAATTTCTCTATACTGTGATGTTGGATTTAAATTTATTGGTTATAATTATAATATACTCGTTCTCATGAGACAAGATCAGACACTAATCTCTTAATACCATACCTTCGTTATCGTCTCTGACTCTCTCTGTCTCCTTGCCTTTCTCGCAACTATATCAAAGATCTGCTGGATGCGTTGCATGTTGCTGTATACATACATATATTTTGTCACATACTTAAGCCAATATCAGATTATATCTATTTCATTAAATAAGATTATTTTCACTTGACTTGTAGAATATTCTGCTCATACAAGAAGATTTTGCGGTATGTACATAAATATGTATGTAAATAGTGTGTGTGTGTGTGCGTTCATATGGTACTTGATCAAATCCGACCCAAACCACAATAATTCCAGTACATGTGACTAAAGGAGTCCAAAAACACCTATCTCCAAAATGATTTTTGTGTAACTGCTCAATACGTATTATCAATAAACATTTTACTAAGTCGAAGCTACTCCACAAACGGCACATCACAAGGCACAAAACGCCTCGTAATACGTAAACTTACAGAATTTAAAACACACCTTCTAAGTATTGTATATACCTACATATTCAGGTCAAATTATCAAGCAATTTATGTCAAGAATTATTGCTCAATTCGAAAAATTATCAATGAACAACCTCATACTATAAATCTTGCGGCAACGAAATAATAAATTCATTTGCAAAAAACGCATTACGATCCACCATTAATTTTAATAACATTTCTCTTGTACACATCTTAATGCTCTCATACAGTATTATAATGATTGTAAAGTAAGATGTTACATGTGCCACCATTCCAGTCATACTTTTCACTCAAGACACTCACTATCATACCGAGATCCCAGCACATTTGTCTCTTTTTATTATCTTAGAATGAGAATCATCAACACACTATAAAGAAAAAGAAGTTCATTACCTATGTGATTTTACAAATCATTCCACATAAATTAATTTATTCATAATCTCAGTATTTCATCGCACATTTTGTGAATTAATGTATGATAAATTTTGATTGACAGCGTGAAATATTTTGTGATTCCCCAACTTGCTGTCTAATTAAAAGTCAAGAACCATCATGCCGAATGGCATCAGACAAGCCGAAAAAACTTTAATATTTTGAGTCACTGACCCCCCGAAGCTTTGGAATACTTTTTCCTCCATATCACAAGCAGGTTCACATATGGCGAAATGGGCGAAATTGTGCTTGGATTAGGGGGATCAGGGTGTAAATTATACTACTAAGAACAGACAGTTTCTAATGCAATTTTGTTACAATAATAATTTTCCTCGGGACGCTGGTGAAGTCGAAGCCAATGCGTGAGAAAAAAATGCGATGCGGGAAAAAAATGGCATTTGCTGAAACAACTTATTTATTAGTGAATACACAATAATTTATTTACTATATGTATTTATTCATTAGCAACTTGGTAAAATATAATACATAAACTGTAATAAGAATGCAGCATAGAGTACCTATCCACAAGCAGCAAGGCTTCTCCCTGGTATAGCTGCTCAATTGAGCATTCAAACCGCAGGAAGGTAGAAATTCCCCCACAAAATGTATATAGCTGCAAGGTGTGAATGATTGCATTTATGAGCTTACATATTAAGTGACGGGAGAAAATTATATATAAATATATCTAGGTATATTCCGAGTATTCTACGCAGATTGAATTAAAAGCTATATTTTGATTCAAAATATTTACGACTTTTTTTTTTCTAAAAAACGATTTTCTAGAAAATGCTACTCGAGACGTTTTCAAAATGACTTGATAGTGCAAAATAACGTACCAAGAAGATATGGTTGAGTTTTGTTTAAAATCTGAAGTGACTATAACAGAGTCAGAGTTGTCAGAGATCCCACAAAAGGGTTAATTAGTTTCCTACAAAATTCATTTTTTAATTGCAATTCATGTGAGCTTTTAGAAATCACCATAAGTATGAAGACGAAATTTAAAAAAAATTTCTCGATGTTAAAAAATTTTGTAAAAAGACTTTCTAATTGGATGTATGCCAATAATAGATAATTTTAATATTAATCTATAATACAATATCTAAAAAAAAATAAAGCATTATATATTTGATACCATGATTGTGAATTATACCAAATCTGCACGCAATGTTTATCACCGGTTTTTCTCGATAGGCTTCTCTATATGGAATGTTTGGTACATGTTTATAATCAAACATTTCGCTATTTGTGTCATGCTATCGTCATCGAAAGAACTCTTGGCAATCACCATTGGAGATGCTCTCGTCTTCTCCTTTCTTTATGCAAAATAAAGATGCCTAGTGTAATGTGTGATATTTATGCAATTTTTGAACCAAAAAAACTGCTGTAAAAGAAACAATTTCTAGACTAATATAATAGTAGCACCATTTCGTTCGGGTAACACGAATATTCATCTTAAATACCATTTAGTTTCTATAGCTGTGTAAAAATTAATGATGAATGTAATTAGTGTGTTTAACTATATCTAATTATTTACAGTGAGTGTGTCATCAGATGACTTAGAGACCATTAACTTCCACGAAGAGCAATTGTATTCATTGCAGCGTAAAAGCAACCGAACTTTACACACAACTCTCACGTCTTTAGTCTCACTTGTCTAATGACAATATTCACAGGCCAAACTATTAATTTTGGACAATTAAAACGCTACCCACGGGAAACTATTATATTAGTTTGATTGAAGCAGAGAAATTGATTAAGTAGTGTGTATGAACCGCTACCTCGTAATTTTTTACCGGCAATTATTGATAGACAAACAATTTCAGTGTAACATTTTTTTGGTAGCCAAGAGTCTCGTGTTTTTCCCACTCTTTCATCATCTGCACCATGAGCTCGAGAGCTCTCTATCTTTCGCATAAATATCAGCTGAAATTTGCCGTTAAATATTTGTCATATATTTGAGTACACAATTAAGATTGAATCGAGAACCGTTTCTCATATTTTCCTAATTTGAGACCCTGAAAGAAATCCACCAAATTCACTCCTTATGCAATTTGAATTTGAATATTTATACGATCTTCTTGGAAAATTAAATGCACCTTTTTAAGCTGAAGAATTCCTCAACAAACACTCAATTAGTAAAATTGAGAAAAAGATGCTTGTTATGTATGTGTGATATAACGTATTTATTGGTCGTAGAAGAGATGGACCCTATATATT
>CAKKOB020000246.1:33693-64017 GCA_918844115.2 Phlebotomus perniciosus | reverse complement strand
ACCTTGAAATTACATTTGTCTTTATTTCACGGGCTAACAGCTGACTCGAGTGATTTCTAATCTAAACCGGCGCATATAAACGTGTCGGATTTGTTTAAACTTTGGGACAAGTTTAGTTCAATCTAAGCTGCGCATATAAATGAGGCCCTTTAAAAACCAGTAAAAAGTCTTAGAAGCAGAATAAGGACCATCGTCGATAGATTTGCAGAATAATCAGTGTTTGTTCTCTTTGTGATGTCCGAACAACATAAAGATAATCTGACTAACAGGCTGGAATTCAATTGGACTGGCTTGCCTATCTTGCAGGTCTCCGAGAATATGCAATAACAAGTGCTCTCAAGGATTCGAGATTTTCGCCAATTACCCGTGATGAATTTCCAAGACTGACCGTTTCCGTATCAATTCTTCAGGTAGGTTGAACCAAATATTGAATTATACTGATTAAACCACGCCCAGAGAAATTGAAGCCACGCCTTCACATTGATATAGGGTCATGCTATCCTCAAATCACGTCCATTTTTATAAAAATCCTCAAAATCCCCGTCCCTTTTGTAATCGGAAATTTAATTTATGCTGCTGCTGATGTTAAAGGGATTCGAAGAGGCTCGTGGCTACTTAGACTGGGTGCTGGGCGTTCACGGCATCCGGATAGAGTTCCTGAATGAGCGCGGCTGCAAGCGCACCGCCACTTACTTGCCGCAAGTGGCGACGGAGCAAGGCTGGGATCAGACGCAAACCATTGACTCGCTGCTGCGGAAGGGCGGCTTCCGGGCCCAGATCACGCCTGAGATTCGACGTGGTATCAAGCTGACGCGCTATCGCTCGCAGGAGGTGCAGATGACGTACAACGAGTACCGAGAGATCCTCGAGAGACAATCACATTACGGAAAAGTGCAATGCTAACCGATTTTTCCGGGCCCAGACAACTCTCTCCGTCGCACAGGAATGAGACTTTAAATTTGCGAGGGATTTTTCTTTTTGGTTTTTTGAATGATTCTTATGCTAGCAAGAGTGGTCTCTATTTTGAATGAGGGAGGAGCTTAATAGAGTCACGAAGTAATAATTTCCGAATAGAGAGAAACGATCAATGGGATAGAGTAGAATGGTAAAAAAGAACATAAAAAATTTAGGTTTATAGAGAGGAGAAAAAATTCGGATTAATAAAATAAAATTATATTTTTGAACATAAAGAAGAAGAAAAAAGAAATTAATAACATTAACAAAGCGAAAACTAATTCTTAGATATTTGTGACGAGTTGGAGAAAAGGAATAATCTACAATTATATTTCACGTATAAAAAAGCGTTTAAAAATAGCTGATAGAATAATTTTCATCTCTAAAAAAAAATCCCGCTAGTTTCAAAACAAATAAGAAAAAATTAAACAGTTTAACAAAAGAAAACAAAAAAAACGAAATAGAAAATCACACAAAAGCGATGCAATTTAATCCACAACAAATTTAACCTTAGGATCTCGTTCGAAGGCGTAAAAGTTACAAAAAAAGAAAAAAATAGAAAGTTTTTCCAAAAATGTAAACAGCTCCTGGCTAAAAATATTGGGTACCTGAAAATTTAGCTCTTTTCAAGAATCTAATCTCAATTTTTTTGCATGAGTTGTTACCACAAAAAAAAAGATTTCTGCAATGTGTGAAGTAATACTGTAAAGTAAAGAGTGTAATCGTTCTTAAGCTGTAAGTTTAACACGTTATAAAGAATAAGTGAAAGCGAGGGGGAAGCTCAGACGCACCTGCAATGGATTTGTAATGCATTTTAGACTGAAAAATCCTTTAAAATGTCTTCCTATTGGATCAAATTAATTTTTAAATTAAACAAGAATCGATTCTCTTTATAAATACTTTTTGAAAAGCGCTTTTGGAGCGCTTTTGTTAAAAAAAAATCTTAATAAGTCGTCTTTTAAGCGCTCCTTGGACGCTTATTTGACATAATTTCTCTAGAATCACATTCTGATGCTTCTTAAATTCGTTTTAGGCGCTTATTTGTAACAATTTTACTCATTTTTCTCTTTTAAGTGCCTTTTGAGCGCTTTTTTGCTTAACATATTTTTTAAACGTCTTTCCGGCGCTTAAATTTTTTCCACCTATAGTTTTGAAGCCATTGCAGTGGCGTCGAGTTAACGTTTAAAGACATTGCGGGTGGGATTCGATGTAACTGATCGTTATCGTGTGTTAGTAATTAAAAAAGGAATGTAAAATAAAAAAAAATGCATGAGGATTCTCTTGAGGAAGAATTTCACTGCCACCTTTTCCGCCGCATGGAAAAATCTTTCGAGTGAAAAAAAAGAAGAAAAAAATGTGAAATCCTTGCAAATTTTTGGCGTTTTTTCTCAATAAAATGACATAATTTTTTGAAAAAAATTTAACTACATTTTTATTCTAACATTTTTAAATCTAAAGCACTAAAAGAGTTACAGCTTGGCCTCCAGGGCGGTTGCTCGCTGATCCACTTGCATCATGATGGAGTGAAAGTCTTTCATTTGAGTGGAGGTGATGAACATAGCGGCGAAGTAGTTGGCCAGGAGGATTCCCATCAGAGGAAGTTTGATGGGACGCGTTAGTTTCAGGTAGAGCGTGAAGGCTTCGCGGGGATTTTGAGTGACGGACGGGAGGCGGTAAGTGAAGTGACGAGTGGCGTACATGAAGCAGGCCAGAGGAGCCAGAATCCCGGGATAAACTCCCGCCAAGCTAGCCTGGATCAAACCTGCGCGGACTTGCAGGCAAACAGGACACTTGTATTCTCTGAGAAAGAACTGCGTCTGAATTACCTGGATAAAAGATAGAGCTACTTGGGATTCTTGGGGGGAGTATATGAGCTGTCCTGACCATTCGATGCAGCAGAGGAGCCACAACGGCGGGAAGAACGACAATTGGTAAGTAAGATGTTAATCTTCCGTAGTTCCTCAGCTTCAGCTTCCTCCGGTAGTGATTGTGAATATAAATGCCCGATAAAGCCCCTAAGATGCCCAGAAATGGGGGTCCCTTGGTCAGAAACAGCCTGAAATGATGTCAGGGAGCAATAAAGTCGATCAATTTCAATTTTATTGATTGTTATTATCCCAGCTCTCGTGTAGCCATCCCCATCTCAATTTTGAAACCTTTGAAACCAACCTCCAGGACAAAACGATGGAAAACCCCCATCCATTAAGATTCCTCTCAAGGAAAGATCATTCCGGGAAACCCCCATCACTTACGTTTCACTGCTGTTTTTCCACTTAGAGATGATGTCATACTGCAATTTGAGTATATTATGCTCAGTAAACTCATCATCCTCATGTACTTCGAGGGGTTTCTTGATTTTCACGAAGAAATCCATGGGAATTGGGGCTCCAAAACACCGGATTTGGGGGGAGCTTTGAGGTTATGTCACTCGCGAGCCGCGCATGTCAGATGCTGTCAGTTGATGACAGCGCCATGGTGAAAAAAATTGGCGCACGCGCGCTTTCGCAAGATAGGCGCTAGTGTCGGTGTTGAGCGGAGCTCTGTGAAAATTCAATTTTTCCACTCCTTTCCCTCAATTGCCTGGCTCATTTTTGTGCCTGAGAGGAATCTCAGGGTGTCGAACAAGTGTCTGACTGTGGAAAAGCCACCGTGGGTGGGTGGAAAAGTGTGAAAAGTCCCTGGTGAAAAGGAGGACCACCCTGAGGATTTTTTCTCCTCCCTGGCGGTGGGTGAGAAAAAAAGGTGGCGCGAGGGAGAAAAGAGACCCCCCTAAAAAAAGTGTGCGTGTGTCG
Source organism: Phlebotomus perniciosus (assembly GCA_918844115.2). Classification (NCBI taxonomy): domain Eukaryota; kingdom Metazoa; phylum Arthropoda; class Insecta; order Diptera; family Psychodidae; genus Phlebotomus; species Phlebotomus perniciosus. Next base: position 60,271 of record CAKKOB020000246.1, on the reverse strand, counting down.
GAAAAATTGAAGGAAAATTGGGTCGTGCCAGGTGAAAAATTCCTAGAGTGGCGCGTTTTTCCCAGTGGAATTACACGGGGAGGGTGAAAAGGGACTTTTCCGAGACTCCTGGTGGCAGCCCATTTTCCCACGATCACCGCCCCCTCTAGTGAGAGTGCATCACACATTCCAGGCGCCCCCCGGGATGGTGGAAAATCCTTTGAGGATGGCAAAGCGTGCACAGTGACACTGAGAGAAGCCGATATCCAAGCAATCACTTTAGTGAACGCGAGAAAAAAGTGCAATTTTCCACCTCACGGAGGCTCTCTGGGCATTTTCAGACACGGACAAGCACTCGAGGAAGATGCCAGTGAAGAAGCAAGGTAAAATTGTCCCTTCGTGCAAGATTAATCCCACCCAAAAAGCGAGCCTTGGTGTGTCTCTGGGAGTCTCACGATAAAATTTCTGCTAAGGTTTGCATTCCTCAGGAGACTCGGTTTTGTGCCTCACAGACACATCTTGTGAGACACAAACACACCGTGGAAAATAAAGCATTTGGGGTGGGGGGAGAGAGAGAGAAGAATTTCAGTAGGTCAATCCGGGAAATGGCGAGAATCCCGAGAAGAAGTTGACCAATTTTGCCAATTTTAATAAGATTTTGCAGTTAAATTGTTTCAGCTGAAGAATTTATAAGTTTTATGATTTGTAGAGAAATTCTCTCATTCTCATTGCCAAAAAGATAATTTGATATTCTCATACAGTACCGTCCCATATATATTGAAGCATTCGCTTTTAAGTATGAATCTAAAATTGATAAGTTTAAATTGTTTAAAGATTTTAAATATTTAGGTTCAGGCGAATAAAGAATTTTTGAAAAACTTGGAATATTGAAGATTTCCAATTGATTTTTTGAATTTGAGGAGAAGTATCTTTAAATCAAAATTTGCCAAAGTTGCTAAAGTTCAATAAGCCAGCCCCGCCAGCTCCAAAAAAGTTCTCAAAAATTTGACAAAGCTCATTAACTTCCCAACAAGATCTTTAAATATTCATTAAAGCTTTGAAAGATTTTTAGACTATATATTGAAAAGGATTACAAAAGCTCAAAGAATTTTATGAATTTTTGAAGATTTTCTCTATTGTTTTTGAAGATCTTAAATTTTTGTTAAAACATGCGATTATCTTGTTATGATGAACAAAACTAAAAGTTAAATAAATCCAGAACTTTTTCGAGATTAATAAGAATTTTTGAATATTATTTTTTTTACAAATTCTACCTAGAAAAATCTGCAGTTTTTCTGAAAATTCTAGCTTTCCAAAGCTGAAGCTTTTTTTTAAGTTTTACATCTAGTTTTTTACTATAATTTTTCAAAAAATATAAGTTTAGGAAAAACTTCAAAAGCTACACATATTTCCAGAAGTTTGATAATTTGTCCAGAAATTTATTAAAAGCTCAATAAAAGTTGCTGGATATATTTTATTCTTTTGCTAAACCTACGAAAATTTCCTAAAAAATAATCCTTACCGCTCATTCACGGTTACCAAATTTTTTGGTACCAAATTATTTGGTTTTTCTGCAAATCAGCCCAAAAATGCCGTTTTTCCGGTAAATTATTATTACGTCATGATTTTCATAGATGAGTAACAATTTTCCATCCTTTGAGTTACATTTAATTACATTAAGATAAATTGTAGCTCAGAAATTTATTCCAGAAGCTTAAAAGCTTAAAAGAATTCTATCAAAAGCTTTAAAAAGCTGTGATAGAATTCTGAATGTTTGAACAGATTTTTAAGAAAGTCTTTAAACTTCGTCTAAATTACAGGAAATATTCCTAGCGTTCGGAAATAATATTTAAAGCCACCCAAAATTGTTTTCAAGAGCAAAGCTTGTTTAACCTTGAATTCTCTTAACTGGATTATTCCTAACAATAACTTTGAAGCTTAAATATACGGAAATATTGTGTCATTTCCATCTTGATAATTTAAAATCAAAGTTTATATGTAAAAGCCACTTTAGGATCAATGCTGTTCATTTGCAAAGGTGTTGTCACATTAAATGGAGGGAATGAAAATTGTATGGCTGCGACATTGCAAATTGATGGTATTTAAATGAAAACAGCAATGTCTGGGCTGGAAAGGGTTGAAGGCGATGCATGACAAATGAAATTAATGCACAAATGTGATTGGGGAGGAGGCTCGGTTGGGAGCATAATTGAAAAGCACTCCTGGGGATGAGAATGGAAAAGTAAATCGATTGTGTCCACTGACTCATTCATAGAGAGAGTTATTATCTATTTTTAGACAAACACTATTTTTTCTCCTTCATCTTTTTTACCCATTCGGATTTAGGTGAAGCCTAATAATAATCAGTTGGATGGATATAGGAGTGAAATTACACTAATAATAATGTGGGTGGTTTTTTTTGTGGTTGTTGCTCTCCACTGCCTTTACAGACATTCCTCAGACTATATCGTAAAAATTCCATTGGCTGTGTGTGTGTGTTTGGGTCTGGGAAAATTCGCGGTAGCGGAGGAAAAGTGTCTCAGTGTCAATTGAGAAAAAGTCACAGAGCAGCTGAAAGAGGCGAAACAATAAAGTCATCCAAAAATGCCTTCGTGTGACTTTTCTTGCTCTCGATTACAAATTTACAAACGAATTTATAAATAATTATTGAGCCTGGGGTGACAATTTCACGGCACTTTTTTTTTCCTAAACACTTTTCCTCGCACTTTCTCTGTCTCAAAATTTCTATTTCTTCGCATCTCTTTCGTGTTTTTCTGTGGGGGGAGAAATCAAAATTGCAAAGAAATTACTTTTGAAGTGGCGACAAAAGGTGGGAAAGAAGAAGATTCGACCATCAGGGGATTTTTTTTTCGTCTCTCAATATTTTCATATACATATATACGAAAAGTGGGAATTATATATACATATTTTATTGATTCATACATTCACCATCGTCCCCGGGGGGAGAAATATGAAGGGGGAGGCGGAGGAGTGAGGAGGGAATTTTCCATTGAAACTCATGGGAATTGAATTCAGTCTCTGGGAGAGAGCACTATCATTCGGAAATTGCAAAGGAACAGTCATTGTAAGAGTGATGTGGGAGGAAAGAAAAGTCTCTATTTCTGATATGGATACATTTTACATCATAATGCTTTTTTATCTTTCTCCTGTGTGGCTTTTTTTCCCCCATTTACAAAGCGATTTATGTCATCGAATGGGTGTCTATATTAAATTATGTTTTCGCTTTTAAAATGGGAGGTTTTTTTAAAGTGAAATTGTCAAACAGTAACTAACATATAATATATTGCAAAATTAATTTATTTATAAACAATTTAATTAGTACTGGTAAATTTTATGATTAAATTTGCTTGATTCGATTTATATTTGGCGAAATTTTATCAAAGGAAAATTACCAAAAATATAATTAAATTTAATCGAAATTTATGTTTATAGTTGGAAGGCGCTGGCAAATACGCCAATTTTTTCTCCAGTCTGTCCTTGTTCTTTAAATGAATTCTAAATCCATCAAATTTCTTACGAAATCTAGTTTAAACAATATTCTTAAAGATTATCCAAAAAGATATTTCCAAAACAGTTCAATAAATGAACAGAAAATGCCATTAAGCCGATTTTTGTGCTCTCTTTTGAGCAGAAAATTCTTTTTAGAAATTCATTGAGCATTTTTCTTGACTTTAATTTCTTAATAAATAATTTTCTTGTTTGAAATGCGATTAATGATAAATCAATCGGAATAGTCTACCTACTAGAAAAACTAATCCCGTGTTTATGTTATAAAACAAAGATTTGACATGAAAATAGACCAATAAAAGATGTCTTGAAACATTTGCGTTCTAAAATTTAAATAAATTTTAGAAAAAACAAGATTATTAATTAGATTTACCTCAAAATTTGCTTAGAAAAGCTTCAGATGAATCAAATAAATTAATGTCTCATCTCTCATAATTAAGTTTTTTTTAGTTTTTTTAAATGATAGATTGAGGATCATGTGCTATTTAAGCCAATTTTCTAAACTACACAAATTGCAAAATGTATTCCTAAATAATAAAAAAATAATTGCTGCTAAAATCTCTCTGTCTCTCCCTAAATCTCTTTTGATTTATTAATGTGAATATATTTAATAGAGTGTTGATAAAACTATATGATAGAACATGGTTTAACATACTAAAAATTGCTGTTCATATTTTGTTGTTGTTGAACATGTTCCTTGTCTGTGTATTTTATACTTTACAATCCTATATATTTCTTCTTCATCTTTCAAATAAGTCACTGTAGATGTTCCACGAAAAAAAAGATCATGAAACTTTATATTGACAGAATTTTGTGAGAGAGAAGAAAATGAATGAAAATGGGTGAGTTTATAATGAAGAAAAAAAGATAAAAAAAAATCAAACGAAATTATTCTCTTCTTTCGTCTCTTTTCCACTAATTTTTCTCTATTTCTTTTTCTTTTTGTCTAAAAATATATCATTGAGTTTTCAATATTATGCACATGAAATTCTGTCACACAATTGATTTTTTACTCTGTCAATGCTTCTCCTTATTTTTGTTCACAACAACAGCAATGAAAAATAAAAGAACAATATTTTTCGTAACGAATTTTCATCACTGGCGATGCACAGAACACAAACAAAGGGCGAGAGTTGAAAGGTTATTGAGAAGATATCATTTTCATTTTTCAAATTATAATGACATTGTTACGGGGATGAAATTGTTCTGGGTGTTGAGTTTCCCGGTGAAAATTCATCTTAAATAATTGATCTGGACAGTGTGTATATACATCAATTTGTCATAGTATAATTTGGAGGCATTTTTTTGGTCGCGAAATGAAAATGTGAATATTTATTGGTTGTGAATTTTTGGTCTGTAAAATGCGTGAGTTTGGAGGAAGCAAAATATTAAATTTTGTCAGAAAAATTTTAAGTTTTTGGTTGTTATTCTGTAAAGTTTATATAGTCAGTAAAGTCAACAAAAAATGAAAACTAAAATTCTTTTGTTACATGATATTTCGTCAATTTGTTTTTGAATTTATTGAACTAGAAAATCCCAAATGATGAGCATAAATTGACGGTATATATGATGTTTTGATGTTGATAAAGGTCACAACACTCGGGCAATTGAGAGCATGCGGGAAGAGGTGGAGAAGGAGGACATCATGACCAAAAATAAAGTGTGCAAACCTAATTATATGCACTTGTAGTGTTTTGCACTGATCATTTGCTTGCGAAAATTATCTCATGAGTGTGAATGACGAAGATTGCGAAGCAAAAGTGAAGAAGAATGTTTAGCGAAATGGTTGATTAAGTAACCATTGCGGTGCAACAATTGATGTTCGATCACTGATCAGTTGAAGAAGATCATCGAAGGGAAGGAGATAAACCGCCGCGCGCAAAGTTTTTTCTTATCTTTCAATTGGGGTGATTTTCCGGGCGAAAAAAAAACATCATCATGATGACTTTTCCGCAAATAATTGTGTCTTTTTATCAATTTATCGAAATTCTCAGGGATTTCTGGGGAACAGACAACGCGAGAAGAAGATCATCAACGGGGAGTTTGATGAATTCAGAGATCACCGCAAATTACTGTGATGAGTTTAATCGTAAATTGATTTTGCATTTCCTCAAAAGTTAAGATTATATATAAGAAAAAAAAATTGCACAGCTTCGTAATCTCAATCTCTCAGCGAGAGATTATTTTTTAGAAAAATTGAAAATGTTTTTTTGTTGTTGGGAAAATCTAATGGGATTTTTGGTGATGCTCAACAGAGGCTCATCGGGCTTTGGAACTGCTCGAGGATTATCATTCGAGACTGTCAGCACCGCAGGATCGTGCTCTGAGGATTGCCATTGAGAGAGTTATTCGCATCTTCAAGTCTCGCCTCTTCCAAGCACTTCTCGGTGAGTTTGAGATTTTTTTCAGAGCGAATTTTTATTCATTTCTTTTATGGGGAAATTTGCACATTATTTCCCTTTCAAAATATTCTTTTATTGTCACTTTTGTCAAAACCGAGTTTTGTTGATTTTTCTACAGATTTACGCAATAGTCTTCCCTCCTAAATTCGTTGCTCTCAATCTCATTTAATTTTAGCATGTTGTGCATTCACTACGATCAAGAGGTCAATGAAAGAAGTTGTTTATCTTATAATTATTTTATACAATTGGAGTTTATTTATTTTCTTCTATGGAAATATTTATCAATATAATCTGGAGAGGAGAAACGTTGATTAAACTCATGACGTATATTTCGTCTGAAGAATTATTTATTCTCTTGCTCCTCGAATTCAGCACACGATGCAGTTTTTTTCTGCTCTTGGTGCTCAGCAATTTATTTAAGCAATACAGCGGAGATTCTTATTGATTTTGATGGATGAGAGCAAACGACTGCGAATCCTTGAGTAATTGCGAACATTCATCTCGCAACTGAAAATTATATCTATAGCGGCGAAACTAATATTAAAATAAATCCCACATTACAATATCACAATTATCCCTGAGGCCAGATGTAGAGGAAGATGATGTAAACTAGTTTCAATTAATTTGCCTCTCGCACATGGGCTTTTACCATCATTCTGTTTCATTGTCAATGTGACGTCATCAATTGGAGAAATTCTCTGGGCAACGTCATCACTGCGAGAGAGAGAGAGGAAAATCTCTCTATATAGCATTTGCTCCATTTTCCCATCCATACAAAATATAACATTGCAGAGAATCTCCGCTGAATTTCCAACACGATGGAGATGATGAGAGCTAAAATGTTGAATCCAGCAAAGCGAGAGTAAAACGGATGAAAATTCTCACAGAGTCCCGGATGGATTGAATGGGGACGGGAGAAAATGTTAAAGGATCTATATGACGTCACTCTGGGTGAAAATTCTGTGTAATGGTATAGGAAGAGCCATAGCAACGCAAATATAAGGTGGAAAGCGTGCAGAAGTTGATGTGAGAAAACACGGAGAGACAGGAGGGAAAGCGAAAAGGCTTTTTTCCCATAGGAGATGTAATATTGGGTTTGTTCTATTTATAGAAATATCATTGACAAATTTATCCAATGGGAGCTACCTTCGATAAAATCCACCCCAAAGATAAGGGAAGAGGGAGATTCTGCGGAGAATGAAGCTAAAGGATGTCAATTTTGAAGGTTGCAAGAGTGAAAACTTCCCCCCATCTCTTATGCTATCAATCAAGTCCCTTATTGGCATTTTCCCTATATAAGACAATGAAAAATCCCTTTGTTTTCTATACATGCGTTTAAGTGCGCTATAAAGAGGGAAGTCACAAAGTTTCTATACCTATACATATACTTTCATGCGGGAATAATTAGGAGGGAAAATTTATTCCTGCTCCCTGTTGGCGCAGTATTTACCGTCATGTAAATAAAGGGTGGGAAAATGGGTGGCTGGAAAGCGATTTACATATTAAATTTTACCTCATGTTTTCCAGCATGTGTGCTTTTTTCATAAACACGAAAATGATTAGCATTAAGGGGTAGAAGGATTAAAGAAAGCAAAACCTAAAGTCTTCTTTAAGACGTTAAATTTGTCTTGCGTCGAAAAAGTGTTCTAAGTGGCGATTTTTTTTTCTTATTTTATAACTTTAAAAGAAAAGCTTTTAATCTTTGAAATTTCTCGAAATATGTACATAAATTACTCAGCCTTAATTTGCAGGTAAAAATAAAGTGAGAAACCCCTTAAGAACATTGATTTATTAGTGTACTTTACTTGCTGCAGAAAGTATTAAATTATACAATTTTGGTGTTGTAACCAAACGCAATCCCTTAGCAGAAAAAAGTTGCAATCTTGCTGTAGAGAAACAAAAAAAATTTTCAGTAAAATACCTGAATATAAACTGTTACAAAAAAAGAAAATTATATGTTAAAGAGCCGCAATTCCTGGCTGCAACAAAACTATTTGATAATATTATGAATGGCGCTTACCCGTTCGGTGAAAATAAATCATTCCATCAATATGGACATGATAAATTGAATTGTCATGGGATTTGGCTGAAGAGGGGAATAAGAAGAGGACAATTGGCTTGGAAGATTGAGTATTGAAGAGCCATAAATATTGTTGCAGCAGAAGATATTGTTCAATAGTGAGTGTATTTGAGAGATAAGTCTACAATGCAGGGAATTTGAGGAAATCCCATGAAAAGCGCTGAAACACTTCCTTGATCACAGTTAAATATCTCCTTGATGCATTTCTTGAGCTTTAGTCCACTAACGATGATGGAAGAAAAAAAAGAAGAGAAACTCTAAAGCATCTCGTCAATTTGATCGAAAATGTGAGATTAAGAACAGCACAAAGCATCGGGGGTGAGGGAGGACAAAAAAGGATGCAAGGATAATGTACTTGAGTCAAGGTAAAAGTTTTTCAAATTCTAAAGAATTTTCCACGGGGGAAAACTCACTGAAATCCACTTTTTTAACATAAAAGTTATCAACACTTTTTTTTCTCCCTTCTCTTGGGAATCTGCGCGAATTTTATCAGGTGGGAACCACTGAATAATTTCTAATTATTGTGTAACGCATCCTATTATCTTTAGAGGGGCGGAGATCTAATTAAGCAGTAAGAAGGGCCGAAGCGTGTTTATTTTGTGCAAAAAAGGCACAAGTGTTACATTATACTATAGAATATTCCATGTGGAGTGCCTTTAAAATTGCGAAAATCTCGTGGAAGTTCCCATCACGGGTGTAACACTCAATTATTAGTGAGGCGGGAACAGGTGAATAATTGAGGTGTTTTAAGGGCTGTATCAGTGTTGATGGTGAGAAGCGACTATGGGATGTTTCTCCTATAGAAATATGAAAAGAAATTGTTAAATATTTACTAATCGGAAATTTTCAAGGATTTCACCTTGATTAATTGCGTCGTGGGTATTAATTACTGCATTGACTGAAGTAGGGCAAAAACTGAGTAGGAATTCTTCAGAATCTAAAATGAACAGAAAATGCTCCTGTTAGAAATTTACCTAATTTTAACTGTCGTTTTTAACAAAATAACTCACGTTAAAAAAATTTTCGAGAGTCAAATTCAAAGTGAGAACACTTCCAGATTGCACAACCATATCCTTCGATGCTCTGAAAGCACAAATAAATTTTCAAAAAAAGAATTTTCAAAAGAAATAAAGCTTGTTAACTTACACCATCATAAAGATAATTAAGAGTTTCATGGTGGGCTTATCGAATTGCAGAAAATTGCAACTGAAGATTTTATAGGAAAGATCGCGAGACTGAAAATGTTTTGAGTTTTATCTATTAAAAATATATAATAATTTAATTTTATTCTTACTGTGTGAAGAATTTCATTTCCAGTAAAACACAAGATAAAGATTTCAAATAGAAAAGCAATTAAGAGGAAAAATCGCGGAAGCAAATTCAAAATGTCGCCAGACATCTATATAGAAAAGTAAGAAAGAGTTTATGGTGTGAAATTTTCAGGAGAATTCCTTTCGGATACTTGGATTAATAAGACCTCACCATGAGCATTTCGTAGGCTGTTAGGCAGAAGTTGAGTGTCGATATTATAAACTGGAAAAACATAACGTTTCTGTAGATATTGAGAAATTCAAAGAGCAATGATTGAATTTCTTTATGCAAAATGATACACTTGACAATTTCTCCGTAGTAGATGCTTCCTTTTCTCTTCGCTAAATCATCAACATACTTGTTAATCATGATCATTTTCTCATCCACTTTAACTTTTGGATTAACAGCTAATGTTTCGTAGCCCAACTAAAAGGCAAATTAGGTAATTTTCAAAAAAATATATTCATTTTCTTTAAGATGTGCAAACCTTTTCAATTCGAATTCCCAATCGTTGTAACTGACTATTAATCAGTATTAAGAAAGTAAACTGAATTATCTGAATAGCTGTGATATAAATGCAGCAACAAAGAATTCCTGCACTCAAATAGATGTATGTTAGGTAGAATATTGTAGTGTTTGTTGTGTCCCAGGGAAGCCAAACTTGAACAAAGAATTGCTTCTCACTTGAAGTCAAAAGAGGAGGTGTTGTGTACAAAAAGAAAATTCCACAAACAGTTGCATAGAAAAATTTTGTTGCTTTATCTGTGCGTTTTAGTGCTTTAATTATCACTTGTTCTTCATCAGGAGATTGAGGATAAAAGATTGTGGTGTCAAAAATATGCATTAATCTTTTGATTTTATCAAAATTATAAAGAAAGTGGGATAATTTCACAAGGCAGTACGCTTGAGAGCCGGCAAGGTAGAAAGATGCAGTGAAATCTGATATATTTGAGGCTTTAAAAATTGAAAGAACTTGAGCGAGAGTGAAGAAAAAGGCGAGGAAAGTCCAGACAAAAAGTGTGTAGTAAGGAGTTTTTCCCGGATTCCAGAATCCAAGAAGAAAGAGAGCTTTCTTTTGCAATTTGAAGCTTGATGATATGATAATCATCTTGAATCACTTTGCAATCACTTCTAACACAAATGTGACGTGTGAAAGACAATTGGAATGATTTTATATGGAGTCAAAAGATCAATCAGAAATTCTCTTATTAATTTCTTAGCAGATATCACTAGATATATATTTTTCTGGAAATATTCAATCCATAGAAATATTAAGTGAAATATTTCCAACAATATCCATTTATCAGCGGAAAATTTTATGAAAAGTTTCAATTAATCAATTCGTGAGAATGATTTCCATAAGAAAAGCGAGAAAAGCATATAATTTTCTTTTGTGCTCACTCATGCGATTATTGCGCGATTTTTAAGGGTGGAATTAGAAATGGCCAAATGAGGAGGTAATTGATTTCACGTGTTCTTCTATTAGTAAATAATAAATGGGGAAGAAAGCCGAGGGGCCATTGACGGGTGAATCAGAACATAAACTTTTATAAAATCGAATTAATTTTAATCAATCATTCACCAGAAAGTTAATCTGGAGAGAGATAGGAAAGTTTGAAAGTCTTTTCCTTTTGGGAGAGTGTAGAAAAATTATCAAAAACTCAAAAATCATTGTGACTATTCTTTTATTATCCTCACAAAGCAATACATTTTTTTGTAAAATATTATTTCTCAAACAAATATGTGGTTTTGGTCATAGACCCCTTGAATAAAATACTTCGCATGTCTGGCTAATCCCTTGCTAATGTGAATTGAATTGTCGGTGAAATGTTTTATTGACTTCCCAGAAAATTGCATTAAGCATGTCATTAAGTGCATATTATCTTTAATCTTCGTGAGAAAAACATCAAATGGTGTATTGATTTTGTGCTTTAAACCTAACTGCAATATCAATAATATAAATTTTCTTTGACTTTTGCGGTGATAAAGTGATGAATTATTAAATTATTTTATTCCTGCATTGACTTGAGGACAGCAAAGAAGGAATAGGAATGCTTCAGTATCTGCAACGAAGAATGCAATAAAATCTTAAGAATCTTTTAGTATATAGAGAGTAATTTTGATTTACCGTCACAAAAACTTCAAGACTCAAATCAACCCTTACGATACTCTTGCATTGCACCATGATATCCCTAATAGTCCTGAAAAATAAATAAACAATTTATAAAATAATTTCTATAACTAATATATAATTCACTTACATTGTCATGAAGATATTCAAGGTCTTTTTAGTTGGATTATCGAATTTGTGAAAATCACAACTGACTATTTGATCTGTGAGTTTCCTTGACTGAGAAAAAATGGATGTTTTTTTATAATCAATAAAAAAAATCATAACCAAAAGATATTTACCGTGTAAATAATTTCATTTCCTGTGAGACAGAGTAGAAATAATTCATTCACAATAGTTCCCATATATAGCAAACGTGTAAGAAATCCCATTAAGTTCTCAGAGAGCTAAAAAAATAAAATATTCAATATTGTAGTTTTGGCCTTTAACACCTTAAAATTCAAAACTTACTGTTATTATTTCATATCCTGTCATGCAGAAAATAATTATGGACACAGAAAATTGGATAAAAATCACATTATTGTAGATGCTTTCAAATTCTCGGACATATTTTAAGATTTCTTTGTGAAGTAAGATACAATTGACCACTTCTCCGTAGAAAACACTTCCCTTCCTGCGCGTCAAATCACTTATGTAGTCTTCAATTTGTCTCATTTGTGGATCCGACAAAATAGTTGGGTCACGAGACAGTGGCTTATGTCCCAACTCTTGCAAACGAACTCCCAAACGTTCAATATGTCCATTGATTATGATGAGGAAACAATAAATTATAGTATCGCAGGGCATCACGTATCCACAGCAAACAGTAAGTCCAAGAACTTCGAATAAATACGTTAAAATATAGATGACTACATTTTCCTTTTTCCAAGGATACCTGAAAGAAAAATTGGGAAAAAGACTAGTAAATATGTTTTTTTTTTCTAAAATAAAAGATCACTTTGTCATAAATATTCAAAATATTTAATTTTTGAGAATTTTTATCACGGTATTTTGAATTTTTCAAAATTATTTTAGAATTTTAAACTACTTTCTAGACTAAATATATCGAATGAATAACTCTAGCTAGATACTCACCAAGCTGATAGTATTAGTTTATCTTCATTGCTTGAATCCAAAAAGGGACTAATTGAATAAATAGTTAGCGCGGTAAGGCAAGTAGTATAGAGACTTCTTGTCAACCAAGTTGCTCTCCATTCAGCCCTTTTCAGCACCTTCAACTCTTCTGGGGATTGAGGTTGAAAAATTGTTGCATCAAGGATATTAAAAAGTTTCTCAATTTTCGAATAATTCCAATGGAAATGAATTAGTTTAACGGCACAGTATATTTCCGATACTGTAAGATAAAGTCCAGCTGATACATCCTTCACGTCCGTCACCGTGAAAATGAAAATAATTTGAAAGAGCAAGAAGAAAAATATAAAAACAATCCACATAAACAGAGAATAGACGTAGTAGAGGCGATTAGTTCCGGGATTTAGGAATCCGAAGTAAGTCAAAGTTGATGTTTGAAGATCAAAACAAGAGGATAATTTCACCATTTTCACTTTTTACTTGCTTTTCACTTAAGGTTTGGTCTTTAAAGGAAGTTAGTAAAGTTACTTCTGATAGTGGAAGAACAGCGAGGAGTATTTTATGTAAAATCTAAGGACTGATTAGGGAATAAAGTTTATGGGAAAAGTTTTCTAAGGAGGGAAAATTATGAAAAATGAAGGAAAATCAGGAGTATTTCATGAAACATTTCAAAAATTCACAAGTTTAAAGAAATCCTTTTTATAGCAAGATATTGCTAAACCCATAATTACAATTTTCCCACGGTTTACCCTTCTTTGAAAATTATAAGGTGTGATGTTGTGAAAGCAACTTAAACAAAGACATATTTAATAATATGTTTGTCTTGAAAATCATTACATATTGTTATAAATTTTCTATTAAATTTTGTTGACATGCCTTTTTTCGTATATCCTCTTCACATCAGTCTTGATGTCTGATTAGATGAGAAGATAACGAGTGGATTTTAGTAGCAAATTGAAGTGAAATCAAATGGAACATAATTAATTGGCTTGAAGATTCTCGACGTGCTCGAGATCACTCCTTTAAATATTTATTAAAATCAGGCGCCAAGATTTCAATTATTGTTGGCAGCTTTGTCTACACTGGCTTTTAAAACAAATCAGTGTTAGTTACTATGCCTTGTGAGCGATATTAAAAATAGAATCAATTCTTCTTCTCACACATTTTCATCTATTGTGATTCTATTATTTTTCTTTTTTTGGATGTAGAGAAAAGATGAGCAAATCGTGTGATTCACGATTATTCAGCGACTCTTGACCTCCTGACAGTGATTTTTGAATGCAAATAATTCATCGTGGTTCTGATATTTTTATCCGCGAGTGTTAACGGACGCTAAGTGATGAATTTTTAAAATTGTCGATGAATTTTCATCGAGTTTGCGCGCTAAAAACTTTTCTCACTGCTCGCGTGAGGCGCTGACGATCAGCATTTGGTGGTATTTTGTTTTGATTATTTGTGCAAAGTTTTTCCTGCTTTTCAGCAATTTCCAGTGACTTTGCAAGTAAGTTTCTCATCAATTCTTATTCATGAGAGTTTGATTGATGGATTTTGTGTGGAGGTATCGCTTAAAATGGGATATTTTCTGAGGAAAATCCTTCTCTCAAAATATGTCTCTTCATAACCTAATTCCGGGAGATTTTATTGATTTTTCGCCCTGATTCTTTCAGTCATCTGAATGGGCTGGAGCATGAATCTCCGCGGGTACTTAATTGGTGTTCAGCGAGCCTTTGATGCTCAAGACGGACAATTGTTGGGTGGCTTGATTTCCCTGCAGGATCAGCATGTTGTCAATCCAAATCTTCTCGTGGTGGATGAATCCAAGACAGGGATGATGATTGTGGAGTCTCTGGAGCCGCCCCTTGATGAAATTGTCTGTTGCCACTTGAAGGCCTTGAGGGCGCTCGAGCGGAGCCCTCGAGACGTTCACGAGGCCTACAAACAGCAAACGGCGTGCGTTCAGGGAGTGGTGAAGTTGCTGCAGGCGCTCAAGGAGGAGAACTGGTGCCTCCCAATGATGTACAGTACTTGTCTGGATCTCAGGCTCTTGGCGCAGAAGTGCGAGGAGAGTGGCATCGGCTCGAAGCCCGGGGAGATTCTCGAGAAGGCGGCTGAGGGGCTTTTGGCTTGCTTTAGGGTTTGCACGGCGGATAATAGGTGAGTCGGGGTGTTATTTCGGGATGTTTACGAATTTAGGTTCTCGAGAAATCCAAATTACAAGTTTCAATGAATTTCAGGTCAGCCGATGAGGACACAAAACGTCATGGAATGTTGAATTTGGTCAATCAACTCTTCAAAGTTTACTTTCGCATCAACAAACTTCATCTTTGCAAACCACTAATTCGGGCCATTGAGAGTTCAGTGTTCAAGGACACGTTTCCTCTGGCCGAGCAGATCACGTATAAGTACTTTGTGGGACGGAAGGCGATGTTCGACTCGGACTTCAAGTGCGCCGAGGAATACCTCACGTTCGCCTTTGAGATGTGTCCGAAAGTTTACACCAAAAACAAAAGGTGAGCTTTAGTAGATACTTGTTGAGGTCAAAAAATCTTATTTAATCTAATTTCCTGCAGATTAATCCTGATTTATCTGGTGCCGGTGAAGATGCTGCTCGGCTATATGCCGAGAGAGGAGACTCTCAAGATGTACGACGTGTTGCAGTTCTATGAACTGGCGTGTGCTCTGCGTGAGGGAAATGTGAGGAAATTTGAGGATGTTATTGCGAAACACGAAGCATTTTTCATCAAATTCGGCATCTATTTGCTGGTGGAGAAGCTCAAGATCATCGCATATAGGAATCTGTTTAAGAAAGTCCATTTGCTGATGCAGACTCATCAGCTGGATCTACAGCACTTCGTGCAGGCGCTGGAGTTTGTCGGCAAGAGTGACATTAATATGGATGAGACGCAATGTATAGTGGCGAATTTGATTTATGAGGGAAAAATTAAGGGATACATTTCGTATCAGCACAACAAATTAGTTGTGTCGAAGCAGAATCCCTTTCCCACACTCAGTGTGAATGCGACGTGAAAATCTTGTCCTTTCTGGAGAAGAGATGAGAGTCTTTTGTATGAAAAACCCCAAGAGACAGAATATTAAATGCTGTGAAGATGGAAATTATTGTTATATATAAAATTCAACAAATTTTGAAAGTCCCTTAATTAGATTTTATATACTAATTGGACTCTACTTGCTTTGCTTTCTCATCCCCAACAGATATTCAAGAGTTCTACGAATTAACCCTTCTGGATGATACAAAGACGATACAGCAGAAAACCGTGGAGACGCTCCAAATTGCCAGTAAATGGGAACATGAGAATGCATTGAAAATATCTGAGGTAATTTAATATCTTCTTTTTTGTTGCTTTCCACTCATAGGCGTGTCTCGAAATTTTCCATTAGCTTTATTTTCTTACACACTGTCCCTTCGCTTTTCACAATATATGTATGTAGTAAAAGAAAAATGCCTTTTCCCTCTTTTCATCAACATTAGAGTGATACAAATCGAAGTACCGCGCATTTGCCACTGACTCAGGCGCTGCTGAATCTGAAGGAGCAACAGGAGAATGCCGAGAACGAGGTAAGGATTTCATGTTGCGTGTCAGAAAATCATTTTCGCAATCATGCAGAATTATGTAACGCCAGAGATGCAAGTTCGATAGATTAAGATTAAGGATTAGTTCCCTGTCCCATCCTGAGTTTATTTCTTTTTTGGCAATTTTCAAGTTAGTTCTTTGTTCAAGATTTTAACCATTAGCGCAAGAATTTGTAGAGAATAGAAAAGCTATTTCCACCTAAAGAAAGATAATTCATATACCTAAAGACGCGCATACATTTGGGGTTTAGCCGAGAGAAGACTTAGCCAGTTTATAGCCAATGGCAGTTCATAGACACTATAAACGCGGCTTAGCATTCAGAAAAGAGCAATTTTGATTATTGCCGCACTGAAATTGTCATTGATTGAACTGTCTTTTGCTCTAAACTGGCTAAATCTTCTCTCGGCTAAGCCCAAGTGTATGAGGGGAATAAGAGTTTGTCAGAAAAGTTGAAAATTTATGCATCAAATGGACTAAAAATAACTTGATATCAGTTAAAATCTTTGATTCTGCGACATAAATGTTCTGGAGTTCCGCTGAAAATATATTTCTAAACGAGTTTCTATGATATCTAAAAAAGGACATTATCGCTCTATTCAGGAGTTTAAGTTTCCAAAAATAAAGAATTTTGACAGCCTTTATATGTTTACAGATTTTGTATTCGGAATTATCCAAAAATACGTTTCATCAGTTAATTTCATTTTAAATATTATGAAAAAATGGGAAAAACTCGGATTAAACGCGGATAAAGAAGACAATTTATCGCAAAAAACACAGGTTTACAAGTAAAAACACTTTCCAAAACGAAATGAAAGACATCCAGAGGGACTTGGTAAATATTCAACCATTACGGCTAAAAATAAAGATATTTTGACAGCAAATTTCAAGAATTAGGGGCTCTTAATACCAAATCTTAAAATATTTCTTTATCCAATTTAAAAAAAAAACAAAACTTTAAGATTGTCGGAGCGTCATCTTTGAAAGAAAATAACCCGAAAAATTTAAGGAATGTAGATTAAAGACAAAGATTGCCCCCGAATAGAGCGGTAAAAATGAACTTTGCAGAAATCGATTTTATCTCACTCTTTTGATGGAAAACATTGATATTTTCACGCAAAGGAATCAATATACTATTTTTTGTGATTCAAAAATTAAGATTGCAATCTTACATACAAAGTGTATGGACCCGTTTTTTCATTTATGGGGCATAACAGCAAAATATAATACATCAACAGTACGCCTCTATTCAATGAATAGGGTAAATATTTACGTCCCATCTCTTACCTGTCTAGTGATTGTATTCATTAGGAAGAAATCCTAATTTCCCAGGTATTGAACTCACTCTTCTAAATTTCCTGACGCCATATGACTCACGAAAGCAGAATGTCTTTCTCGAATCTATCAGATCTCAACTCTATTGCCTTATTTGAATTCTGGCATATTAATCCCTAGTATTAATTTCATAAGCCTGCGAGGTAATGGCAAAAATTGGATTTCATTGTTGCAAATTGACATGTTGATTAATTAAGCGTCATTTGGGAAGAAAGAAAGCGAAATTGCTAATTGAAATTTCTACTCAAGACAGATTAACTCAATAGCTCATGTTTTTTTTCCTTCCTGCGATTTTGGGTGGCAATTTTAATATTGTCGTCCAGAAAGGGGTGATATTGAAAGCATTTGATGGCATCGCGATTGGTGGCAGGAAAGTGATAAACACATTTTCACAGGGATTTTGGATTTACCCAGGAGATAATATTGAATTTGGCTCATTGGGGGAGAGGAGGGGGGGGAAGTGTTGGGAAAATGGGTCAATTCACCATCGTGGGAGTATTCTCCTCGTTGCTATCGGTTCAGTGACAGATTCTCCATCGCATTAGCATTTTCCCAGGAGGGGTTCATTGAATTACAAGGGAGGGGTGATGCTTTCTGAGTGTCAGCCGGGTAATTGACAAAATAGGCACACAATTCTAAAGCCTTCCCTCCCTCCCCCCTTTTCGCACGCTGGAGTTGTCCTGGGGGATTTTTGAAATTAATTAAACTCTGATGGGGATTTTTAATGAGCACCCAGAGTCGCTTCTATTACTCTCCACTTGATGTTGTCCGCACAAAAGACCACTAATTTTCCGCCCGATGAAAATGTATAATGGGAAAACTAATGAATTTCGGTGTAAGATGTCTAAAATTAGATTAGAAATTATGAATATTTCGGCTACTCTATGTCCTAAATTGTCTTCTTTGAGCCTATGAAATTTAAGACCCACAAACTTTTCACTTCCAATGAAGAAATATTAATAGGGGGTTCCGACGAGGAAATTTAGTGGTTTAACCCTTGCAGGGCCAGTAATGGCGTTATTTTGAAGTTTGTGTTTTCTTCATAAGTTTTCAAGACTGAGAGTTGATAATTTTCTACCAAATAAGGTTTTTCAAAACCATCAAATTTTCCACTGGAAAAAATGAACATTTTGAACTCTAATGGGTTAAAAATCTTATAAATTTTTCACAGTGTGTTTAAATTGCGATGCACTTTAATTTTATGTTGGGAAATCACTAATCTTTGCACATCATTTCCTATACTTGATGGAAATTCACGGAATATTTAGCTTCGAAGATAAATTTGTAACACTGTTGAATGAATTTCCATCGTCTCTCATTTTATTCTAAAATGCAATTTTGCAGTAAACGAGTAAACAAATAAATATAGAAAAAACTATAATAAATAGAAATATGCGAAATCACATTCTTACTAAAAGCTCTGTCTGAGAACTTTTTTCTGCGAGCAAAAAGGGAAAAGTTTTCGGGGAGCAAACGATGGAAGAAGTGTGGCGACATTATTTTCTTGAAGCCACATTCAATGTGATTTGCTCAATAAATCACTGAGTGTTTGAGAAAAATGTATCTGTCGCTCCTTAAAGAAAACATGTGCCAAAAACAGTTGAGAAATAGAGCAAAATGAAGGGATTTCTTATTGTCCATTGAACATTTTGGTGAAAAAAAAAGAAAAATGTAATAGATTTTTTCTTCGTCATTCTCAATTTTTCCAGGGTGACAAGGGATAGCAATTTTCTCAGGCAAAAAAAGAGAGAAGAATGAGTTGAGGCTTCTCAGGAAAAAAAAACCTCTTGGGGGAAGTGATAAGAAAAGACCAGTGTGATTCTTTTTATGAGGAAATTGACTTTGTTACTTCCTTCCGGAGGATTTGTAATTAACCCAGACGGTGGAAATAGAAGGGAAAATGACATTTTATCCAATCTCAAGGGACGGTTGGGTGAAAGTTTTTCTTCTATAAGTTCATCTCATGAGGAAATTTCATTTGTGCGTAGAGAAAATTGCGGGATTTAAAATCGATTTCAGGGATTTATTTACTCACTAAAGTTTCATGAAACTTTATATTCTTTTATAGGGTTTATTCTTTTTGTCAATGATAAGCCCTTTGGGGGTGGAATTTAAGGGGGTGTTAAATCTCTCAGGTTGTTAAATCAAGGTGTGTTTATGGCTTTTACTGATTTTCCCATCCACAATGTCTTTTTTCGTCGCCTCCGAAAAACAAATCCATAATAACCAGAAGATTAAGGGAATGTGAAACAATAAGAAATGAGTTATAAGTTTTCCCGCGAATTTAACCACAATTCTCACAAGATTATATCCCCTGTTTTATATCTTCCGTTGTGAGGGGTGAAAGTGACGATGAAAAAAAGGGAAGACCCTAAAAAAATCATCTTGCTTCTTTTCCTATATAAGCATTTTCACGCGTAAATTGGGGTGGTGGCGGAAAATTCCCAAATTGTGAGAATTGGGTATAAGGAGAGCGAGAAAGAGTGAAAATGATTCGATTTGTATTTCTCTTTAAATCTTCCTCCTCTCTGTCTTTCATCTGATAAAACGATCATTTCCATTTTCCACGAAGGTGGAACGTGAGGTACGATGTTGAGGAAGGATATTGGGATAATTCTCTTGAGATGAAAATTCTCTCCTATTGTAGTTAGGAAATTCACCACATGCTCGGTGATAACAATACGCATCCTCCGCATATCACTTCGTAACTTGTTATCTGGGATTTTGTCTCTCTCAATTTTCCATTTTGGGTGTTTATTTGGGGAGAGAGAGAGAGAGCGAGAGGGGAATTTTTGGGTGGGAAATTCTAAGAAAATTGTAAAGGGAGCTTTGGTCAATTTTGGGGGTGTCTCTATTGAACATAAATAGAGGGAAATGATTAGGCAAGAATGTTGATGGAAATTCTCTCATCTGACTTTCCCTGCATATAACAATATAACATTTTGTGATGGGAAATTGTCTGTGAATTTTCCATACATATCATTTTTCTACTTGTTTTCGGGTAAAAGGTCCGTCCCTATATATCGGGAAATCTCCGGGGGAAATTGAGTGAGAAGATATGAGAGGAAAATGGATTTCCAGTCACTCTATGATGACTTTCTCTGTCCCACTCAAATGGAAAATTGTCCGTTACCTACAGCAACGGTGAAAGAGGGACAGAGAATGGATGAATTTTCCTCCTTGGTGGACTCACTCTCGTGGCGTCATTTTCACATTTCTTCCCATCCCCCATGTGAAAATGGAATTTTAGCTCTCTCTCGCGTCTCGCTGGGAAGCTTTCAGTTTTCTGTGAAACGCCAACGAGGTGTGTATGTCGTGACGAGGGTTTCTCGCTCTCCTTATTCCTTTCTTTTCCTTTCGGTGGGAAACACGCCAAGTGAAGAGGAATAAATTGTGTGAATCAAGAATTACATTTTCAAGAAAGTGATTGATGCAATTTCCTTGTAAATTTTCACCAAAGCAGAATTTCCCATACTGAACAGGCAATATTTTAAAGTTTTGGGTTTCTCTTTAGACGGAAGTCCTCGTTTGATGTCATTCCCATTCATGTCGTCTCCCAATATTTAAGGGTGAATATTTTGATGTGATCAAACAGATGGAAATAAGGTGGAAAATGTCTTATTTACTCTTGACTCCTTGGTTGAATGACAACTGTTTTCTTTTGAAATTATTAGCGATGAGAAAACATCCTCATTTATTTTGCCCAATTTGCTGCGGAGGCTATTTTTTTGCTCCCTTGATTAATTTTCTCGTGTTTTATTCAAATTTTTTTTATTTTTTTATAATATATGTAGGTATGTAAAATGTTGTGGGCGGATGAGTAATTTTCAACCTGAGGGGTTTTGTGAAAATTATTGTTGCAAAGTGTGGGCTTCTTTTTCAACAAAATCTGTCGGTATTCCCATCGTGTCTTCCGCAAATTCATCGTCAATTTAATTCTCTGTGAAGCTTTTGTGTCTGCGTAGAAGTATGCGGCAATCATAAAGACATTGAGAAGGAGAGGATAAAATAAAGTGAAGTTTATGGGATTTGGGATTTATTTGATCTCACATTAAAATTGGAAAATACTTTTACTAAATCTCTTTTTATATACGCGAAATTGCATTACAAAAACCTTAAAGCGACTAGTAACTTTTTGAAATAAAGTATTCGGCGCTGGGACGAAAATCTGCAGATTTTCGGTAGATTTCTTCATGATTTCTGCAGAAGAATGTTTCTAAGGAATTTTTTCCACATATTTCGCTTTTCTTACCTGAATTTAACAATGAAACTGATCTCAAATTTGTTTGTGATAAATCCACATAACATTTATCTCTAAAATCAGGGTTTCATGTGTGAAAGAGAACCCCAATTCGCGTTTCCTCAAAGTTCATCCGACCTTTGTAAGAGCTTTTCTTACAAAATTATGTGCTTTCTAAAGAAACTGATTTACATACAGAAGGAAGCTCAGTCCAACTGAGTGAAAAGTTTCAAAGCCAAAGAGAAGAGCAAGAGAAAAACTAACACCATATGGTTTTTCTCTTTAATTTTCTTGTTCCATTCCATTGTTGCTTTCTTGTACTTTTATCTGTCGACATCTCTGTGTTAGCATCGCGCGCCTAAACATTGTGAAAAGCTCTCTCTCCCACCCACTCTTCACTGTTTCACTTCACTATGTAACTATAATCAGCTTTACTCAGGGTTGGATTATATTGTCTCTCACTGTCAACAAAACGTTTTCTTAAGATACTTGGATACAGCTATAAAATAACTTAACTTTCAAATTAATTCATCGTCCAAATAATAATGGAGGGAATTTATCACGAGAAGGACTATTGAAATGAAATTACTTCCTGTTTGAAAGTTTTTCCTCCGTTGCAGCAACTATTATATTTTCCAAATAATAAAGTATATAAAATTTATTGCTCCAGGAATTCTTGCTAGAGACACTTTTCTGCATAAAATGAAAATTTTCCTATAGCTGAACTTTTTCAATTGACACACTTTCATTTACCTTTTCATACTTTGTCCCTAACGATGAAGAGTCAATTTTTTCCCTGATTTTTTGTAAAATTTTCCCTGGGTGCTGCGCACTAAATTTCATATTGGCTATATGGACAAAAGTTTCCCACATCATGGGAGAGAGATTTCCGCCTGGAAAATCCCGAGCAATTGTTTACGCAGAATTCATCCCTGGACTGATGTTTTTTTTTTATCTTTCACTTTTCCTCTATTTCCATCGTTGAGATTCTCCTCTCGCGCACAGTTTAAAAATAGCCCAACGATTTTTCTCTCTCCAATTTGTTGGTTTGAGAGAGATGGGGAGTTATATATCTATGGGTGGAGATTTGTCGATGATATGCAAAAGAATGAGGTGGTGTTGTTGGGCGATTTTCCCGTCCGCACGAGACATTTTTGCTCCATTTGCCGAGACAAAATATTGCATGAGTCAGTTGTGGAATCCTCTCTGGGATTGGCGGGGCTTCCTCTCTGGCGTGTGAAGGTGGGATAGGAAGAAAATGTGTTGATTAATTTATAGGAAAATTGTATACAATTTAACGAGGTGAAATGAGTAATGATTATTTAGTGAAGAGAGAGACAAAATAGAAAAATAATAATATTGTGCAGGTGGAAAAATGCGAAGAAGGAGGAAATATGAAAATGGTGGAAAGTGGAGAGAATTTACGTGAAAAAAGCTTTTCAAAATTTACAATCAAAATATAACAAACTCAAAAAAATCACTAATCATGACTTTAGTGGAGAGAACTTCTCAAAAAAGGTCCGGTTTTTTGAGTTTTTTGTGTAAAAAATGCAGTTTTTGAAAATATTTCTCACTCCTGGAAGATGAAATTTCCTCTTGTGTGGTAAAAAGGAAATTTGAGGAAAACATTTTATCCGTGCTGATGTGAAATATGATCCAGTGAAAGTGAAACTTTCTGCTTTTCCTGCATACCAATCCCATTTCTTTCCCCCGAAATGATTGATTGGGTGTCAATTGTAAGACATTCAAGGCGTCGATTCTCCAATTATGTGGGTGCAAGAGCTCCACTGAGGATTAAGAAACGCCGAAGAACACCCACAGCCTCACCCACAAATGATCGAGCTCAGTATTCATGCTGTTGCACTCACGTAAGGACTTTTGCTCATTTGCCAAAAATTTTCCCCAATTTCCACGCAATCGATGGCGATAATGAGCTTATTTGAATTTACCCACAAATTAATGGCCTGGCGCGGTGTTTACGTGAAACTGATTAATGTCTTCCATATGTGTGTGTTTTTTTTTTTTGAAAATGTAATGTCTGCAAAGTTTCTCGCCAACAATTAGCGCGCACATTTTGTGTGGAGAGATTGTATACAAAAGTTTCAGGGGAGGAATTTCTAGCGCATCTGTTTCAGGTTTTATACAAATTGGAAATTCTAATGGATTCCAGTATAGCAGTGGTTGCTGAATATCTAAATTTCAAATCAAATCAAATCAAATAGTTAATGACTTTTGATTCCAGTATAGCAGTGGTTGCTGAATATCTAAATTTACATATCAAATCAAATATAGTTAATAACTTTTGAGTGCTTCATGAAAGGTTATACAATTGGTTTTTAAATAGAAGAAGTTAATTAGGCGGATGAACTTGTAAACTTTGAAGGATTTTTGAAACTTTAAAGACGAATATTTCGAAAATGGCCCTGTCGATTTTCTTTAAATTTTAGTATGTTATATCCATCAATGAGACATTTCCAACGCATATCTAGTTTAGCTTTTAGTAGTGTTTAGTATCGAGAAATAAGTGTTTAAAGTTTAGACAATGACTAAGTTTCAACGCTTGCACTCTCCTCATTTTTGGCAATGCTCTTTGCAGAATCAACAGCGATTCCGTGGCAATGAAGAGCTGCAAGTGGAGAAGAAGGAGAGTGAAAAGCAAGCACCTCCATCGTCATCTTTGGGTGACAAGGAGCATCAACAACCTGTTGGGCGGAAATCTGAATCACCCTCAAAGTATTTGGTGAGTTTTTTTTACTCCATCTCTACCTCACGTCTTCGGTTTTTATATTTTTCCTTATTTTTGACACTGTTTAAGGACAAAAATGAATTGGGTTGGAGTGAAAGTGAATTCCAGCGTGAAATCGATATTGTAATTTGTGGAATTTCAAAAAGAGGAAAAGAAATTGTCGGGATATCTTCCTCGGTATCTAATAAATTAGGGATTTCTCTTAGAATGGATACAAGAATGATTTACGATTGCGAAAACATTTCGAGCAAACATTGAAATTTGTGGGACTTTTGCCCTTTGGCACAACAGCAGCCTTTTTCCTTTTACTCACTCATGAGGAAAGTCAATAAATATTTCAAATGTGTCTCAAGAGAAAATGCACATGTTTTTCATGTTGAGAACAAAAAACCCCAGCTCCAATCCAAGGGTAATTCACTGAAAAAAGGAGGTACAAAATTCAAAAAAATGAGGGAATCATCCAAAAACTCCAGCCTAAAAAAGCTTAAAAAAATTATCAAAGCTTGAAATTTTTCTAAAAGTTTAATTACTTTTTGAAAATTGGCGTCTCGCTGTTTGACTGTGTGCTCGTCTGCTATTTAAACTAAAGGCCAATCGGTTCCAGATAAAGACTTATATGATCTTCAGGGACTCCCCCCCCCTTAAATTCGACTCAGAAATCCTTCATTTTTCCTCTAAACCCGGCATACCCTTTTAAAAACATATAATATTTTTGTATCCTACCTACACATTTTCCTAAGTAACCTTCCCTAGGCTCTATTTGTGGGGCAGTTTTCCCTTGTCTTCTCGAGAGTGACGAAGAAAGAGTGCTCACGAAGGGAAGAAAAGTCATGCATTTTGTGAAATTGCGTGACTGAGTGGCATTTCATTATATTTCACTTTTCATTCATTCTTCTATTGATTCCACCTGGGCTGAGGAAAAAGCAAAGAATTAAAGAGAAAAAAACTGTGACATTTTCCAATGAGGAAAAAATAGAGGAGAGATACAAATTAATTATACACGTAATTTGCAATTACTTTCAATTAAAATGATTCACTCATTTATCTAATTAAAATTGCGAGGATCATGTCATTTTAGGGGGTGGTGGTCAGTGTGATATTAATTCCATTTGTTTGATTTTTGCTATAATTAAACAACCATCAAGGGAATGCCGCGGATTCTATAGTTAAATCGATTTTTCCTGAGTTTATTTTAGACAATATAATATTTAATTACTTAATTTTTATCCGATTGGGTATTAAATGAATTGCGTGAATCATTATAATTTGACAGAGATGAATTCCATAAAAAACATTTCCAATGCAAATCAGTGACAAATTGTTGAATCACGTGCACAATGCTACCGTCCGTGGGGAAAAAGAGATCAATGAGGTCATGACCTCTGACTTTTTCGCCTGCCATGAATTTTCCACTGATTAAATTCAAACTGGATAATTCTGCAATTTTGTGGCAATTTCGTGCCTTATTCATTTCCTCAATGGACTGTTAGCAAAGGGGTTTATCAGTCGGGAAAATTAATTACACTCACCTCCGCACTCTCTGAATTTATCACTTTGCTTATCAATAAAAAACACTTTGAAGCGTTGTAAATAAAGCAAGAAGACATCTTCAAAGATTGAAGGAGACGCTTTTCTCGGAGAAATAACATCCATAAATTTCCGCAGTTGTTGCGTTCGTTCTGCTTGGGGAGGGATAAAATAATATGATCTCTCGCTCTTTGGTCGAGGAGAGTCGGAGTGGAATATCCGAAGGAGAGAAATGAGGGCATGATCGATGTGACGGGAGTAAACTCAGTCTCTTTCTTCTACGGACTTCATCGAGTGCGGATCACCAGCCTGGCGCCCAACATAGGATTTAAAATTTATATAGTGTGCTGGTGAGAAGACCGATCTCTCCCATCCGCAGCAATAGTTTGTTCCCATCGCGAATAGTTTGTAAATTAAAATGTTTTAAGGATTTAAAATTTTGTAAAATCAAGTGTTGTGAATAAAAATTAAAATTCAATTGGCTAATTATATAAAGTGTTTGCAACATAAAAATTGACGCCCTAACGTGGTGCTCGGATATTAAAAAAACCTCATGAAATAGCCGGTCATGAAAATTATTTTCTTTGCTTGTTAAAAAGAAAGACATAATTTTGATTTTTCGTTTTAAAATATTTTTC
>CAKKOB020000246.1:10860-33688 GCA_918844115.2 Phlebotomus perniciosus | reverse complement strand
CTCCCATCCGCAGCAATAGTTTGTTCCCATCGCGAATAGTTTGTAAATTAAAATGTTTTAAGGATTTAAAATTTTGTAAAATCAAGTGTTGTGAATAAAAATTAAAATTCAATTGGCTAATTATATAAAGTGTTTGCAACACAGTGAAATGCGTGAAGAGCTTCTTTAAAGGGTTAATTTATTGCATTTGCTATGTCATACACGTTGGAAAAAAGTGAAGTGGATCTTCCGGACGATTTTATTTATATCCACCTAAGAGAGAATTTATAGTATGACGATTTTGCCCTATATATTTAAATTGATTTTCTGCGGAGAATTTTTTACTGGCCATTTGAGTGGGACTTTTCATGCGTTTTTTTTGGCGCACAGGAAGAAGAGGTAATTGCTGTGAATATAGAGTTTAAACGAGTGATTGAAATTTCCTCAAGAATTTGCTTTTTCTCTTGTAGAGATGAAAATTGCACAAACGAAAATAGATTTTAGCACTATATCCTTTGTTCAATGACCACTCACGCAAATTTTACTCTTTGAGGGGTTATGGTGGTTATTATGAGCTAAAAAGCGTGAAAGATGATCTAACTAAAAGTAAAAGAGACGCTGATCTGTGGATTACCTAAAGAGTTTTTCAAAAAGCTAAACTTTTAATTTGATCAAAAAGTTCAAAAAAAACTTAAATTTAACTAAAAAATCGTTTAATATTGGAAAGTAAGCGCCTTTAGCAACGTGTTCCAAAGACAAACTAATAAAATCTACGACAGAAGTCTAGATAGCGCTGTTAACTTTTCCTTGATTAAATGTTAAATATCTGTCAAATAAAACGAGATGCAAGACAGTGCGTACCGACATCACGGCAAAACCGCTGAACCGATCGGGCTGAATTGTTGGTTGGGACATAGGCTATATGAAACTTCCCCCACCTCCCCTATTTGGTACCTCACATACGAATTTACCAGGTTTTTCGACATTTTAAATTTTTTGACCACTAAGAAGAAGGGCTAACGGGTTGCGACGTATGATGGGAATGATAAGGGTGGTGTCCTCTTTGACTTTGAAGTATAGGAAACTGCCCCGGTTTCCCCTATTGGGACCTCTCATACAAATTTACCTATTTTTCGGACATTTTCTACTTTTTCATATCACAAAAATGAACCGCTAGAAGGTTACGATGTATGAAGGGGTTGATTGGAGCAATGCATTCTATAACTTTACATTATAAGGGATGACCCCTTCCACTCGTTTTTGGTACATTTGCTTTCATACCAAGTGCCCCAATTTTCGACATTTTATAAGAAAATCAATTTAATGGACTCAAGACACTACACAAACCACGCAGAGACGTGCGAAGCGCCTCGTAGTGAATATTGAGCATATTGCGAGGTGTCCAAAAACCCTAACCTATAACATCTCGGTAAATTTTGCTTTTGGTTAGACCAACTATTAAGCTATAGGTTCGAGCTTTTTATTAAGACTTTTTGTTTTGCTTACAAAGTTATGGGTGTGTGATGCAAAAATGAGCGGAAAAGCAATCCATTCAACTTGTTTGAGTCGTTGGTTGTTTAAATTTCCCACCAAAAGTCTCAGTCACGCTCACACCTCCAAGCATGCCAACGTGCAGATATGAAAAAGAGGAGCGGACAACGCGATGACACATTGAATCGGGAAATCGGTAATATGCCAAGATGGCTCTGTGTATTTATTTATAGGCATTTCTGTGTGTAATTTTGGGTGTAAAATTCATGGGATATTTTCCCTTTTTGTCATGCAAATTTAATGCAGACTGCATCATAAGTGTATAGGTGATTGAGGGAAATTGTTGGTGAAGTGAGAAAAGTGTTTTTTCCCAATGAAATTCCACAAATTTCCGGCGCTTTGAGGGGCGAAGAAGAAGGCAATTTGAGGCAGAGTTCTTGCATACATTCAAGGCGATAGTACTTATGCGTATGTGTGACAAAGTCACACACAGTCTATCCCTTTCACTCCACCCGATTTTCTTTGGCCCATTCAAAGAGTTTTTTTTGTTGTTGTGTTGTTGTGTCGCGAGAGGGAAAATGTCGAGAAGTTTTCCTGTGTGAGAAGATAAAAGAAAAAAATTTCCACATTAAATCGTGTTCAATTTACTTGCGTTTCATATTTCTTAATGATTATTATTAGAATTAATTATTATTCGTATAAATTATTCCCAATTATATTCTTGCAAGTTGGTGTCAACTTAATTGCTGCATTCAATTGACCTCTATTTGTGTTTTTTTTTCTATTTTAATAACAAACCAATTTTTTTCTATTGAATTTCTTATTTTCTGTGCTTTTGCAGGTGTTTTAAAAAGAGACTTTTTGTGTGTTTTTAACCCCCCGAAATAGAAGTATTAAATTCAGTGTTTTTTTTTTAATCGCTGTGCAATTTTTTTGAGTTTGTCTGCCAAGAAAGAAAGACAAATAGACGAAAAGGAGAAAAGAAAACAATTTCTAGTGCTTGAATCATTTAATAATTTCAATTAGTCTTTTTTGTCACTCTCTTTCTGCATAAAATATTCCATTTTTTACATTATATGTTGTGTTCACAGCTAGAGAACTCCATGAACTCCCGTAGGAGAGAGACAGAATGCTGAAAACATTTTAATTTAGTGATTTTGTGTCCTCTCCTATTTATTTTTGCATTTCTCTTCGTTAAAATTGAGAACAGCGAATTTTATTGTGTTTTTTTTTATATATATTGTTCTGCAGAATTTGCATGAATATTAGTTTTGTGTGTGTAGCGATTTTAAAACGTGAAATCATCGAAGAGTAGAAAAAAAACTTGAGAAAAATTTGGCAAAAATAGTCTGAAAGACAGTTTGAGAAAGAAATTTGTGAAAAAAAAGAAGAGAGGGAGAAGAGTAAAATATGACAACGAGAAAGAAGAAGCGCCAACAAGACGGAGGAGGATTCCTCAAGAAAGTATCATCACTTTTTAATTTAGACACGGTAATTATTTTTATTTTTTGTCCCATATTTTATTTATACCTATTTTATTTTTATTTTTATTTTCTATATATAATTTCTTAATTTCTCTCACCCCATTTTTATTATTTCCCACGGAAGTGTGTGTTGAGGAAAACGCCCAAGTTCAGTTTTCCTCGAGCGCGTGAGGGAATTTTTATTTCTGGAGAATGTTAAAGTCTCTCAAGAGCAATTGAATGTTCGTCAAGATCAGCGATACATTTTGAAAATGGTTTTTTTTTTTCTTTCTTTATATCTATTATTTACACACTTTTCCCGTTTGGCACTTGGCTCAGTGCCCAGAGGAGAAAGAAGACGATGGCTGTTTATTTGAGATACAATTTGCAAGAAAGCGTGGCGCATTCAATGCAAAAGTGTTACGGCTGTTTTATTTTTCATTTTGTAGTTTGCAAGAATTTTTTGTAGGGTGATTGATTGGGTTTCTAGCAG
Source organism: Phlebotomus perniciosus (assembly GCA_918844115.2). Lineage (NCBI taxonomy): Eukaryota > Metazoa > Arthropoda > Insecta > Diptera > Psychodidae > Phlebotomus > Phlebotomus perniciosus. The sequence goes on along the minus strand of CAKKOB020000246.1, from coordinate 30,262 downwards.
AAACGTCGATAAAATTCTACTAGAAATTTAGTGAAGCTTCTAGAATAAGTTGTTTAAGTAATTATAATGGCTATATAAAGTCATGAAAACAAATCAGACTTTTAATAGCAGTTTTAGAGTATTTATAGTTGTTATCATAGAAACCTTGAGAAATACTAGAAAATTCGTAAATATTCTAGCAGAATGTTTGAAGTTCTGCTAGAATTTCATACATAGATTTTCAAACGTTCTGAATAATTGAGAAAGAAAAATCCTTTGAAAAATCCATCAAACTAATCAAGTTTCTAGTGGAATTTAAACAAAAAGAAGAGATTTTTAAATTTCTTGCAGCTTTTTACTGAAGCTTCTAGAAATTTCTAAGCAGAATCTGAAAATTTTCTAGTAGATATAGATTCAAAAACTTCTCAATTTCCTTTCTACAATTTTCTGCAAGATTTTCAACATTGCAGAACAGATCGCGCGAAAGTCACAAAACTTTACTGTTTTAATCATTGAGAGAAGGTTATGCTATTTTGTAGAAATTCAATCCTCAAAGTCAGTAAAAAGTGAGCACAGATGCTGCAATTTAGTTAAAACGCCTGGGAAAAGGACATGTTGCTACCTTGTCACAATTTATTAGATAATAGACTTGATCAAAAATTATGTGATAAAAAGGAAAGGAAGTTATAGAATGGCTAAAGTTTACAATTTTCTCAAAATTTTCCCACCCACACGTTGTCTTCATAAAATCCACTTATATCCGGCCTCCGGTTTGGCTTGTTGATGTTCTATCGATGCTCTCGTGTTAATGAAAATGAAAATGAGTCTATTTTTATTTGCTTTTCTCTTTTGCACTTGATTTTGCCTCTCATTCAAAACGATTTTCTCTCTCACTTCAAAGTAGGTCTTGTGGCAAGAATTCCTCCTCCTCAGGCTGAAAGTAAAATTACATAAGTTTTATGGGAAAAAGGAAAAAGGATTTCGAGCAGGATATTGGATTTTCTTAGCAATTTTCAGTCTTCTATGAATTTTTGCTTGAAATATTGCTCAAAACGGATCAATATCTCATTTGATTTGTGATGTTTTATGTGACAGAATTTTGTCAATTTATTTCTTTTTCCGGAGCATTTTAATGGATTTCTTTGTGTTTTTTCTGAGGCAAATCGATGCAATTGTGAGATGTCTTAAGGTTGGGATTTTGCACTTGGATGGGAGGGAAGTGAAGAAGAGAATTCACGGTGAATTTATGATGGAGAAAGGAACGATAAGCTAAGGCAATAAATCAGAATTTTCTTCTTCATTTTGTGTCAATGGCAAAATAGAAAATGTTATGTATATTAGAGGAGAAACAACAAATTCAATCTTATTCGCATGTTAAACGAAAATTTCTCTATGTGTCTCTCTTATGGTTGTCCTAATTGAATTTGTGTGTTTGCTATAATGTTGATGTATAGAAGAGAGAGAGAGAGAATGAAAAGATATGGCATGTTTTTCACGCTATTCTCCACCAAGTTTTTCATCTTTTTCTCCAGTTCTTTTAGTATAGAAATATATTTTTTTGCTCTCGTAGAGGAAAAATGTCGAGTCGATTGAATCAGCAAACACCTAAGGAGTAAACACATTTTTTACCCTATAACGTTGACTCAATGAATGTTTTGCTCTTTGATATTTTATTGAATTTGTCACATGAATCACTTAGAGTGGATATTTTTAGCCCTTCACGCTTTTACAGAGAGCGAGAGAGCAAAAAAAATAGTGCGGGAATTAATGAGTTGCTCACGACAAAATATATAGGCTAAAATTATTGTATGGAGAATATGTGTTGGAGGTTGCTCTTCAGCATGACATGTTGTGTAATATTCCACGATAGATACTGAACACGAAAAGCTCCCTTCTGCAATAATATTAGGCTTTTCTGTGTAAATGTATTAGTTTAATGTGTAAAAAACTAGCTAATTCACCTTGATGGCCCTTATCAGGTGTTATCAAGTTGATAGTTTTTCTTTATATCTGCATTTTGCTGATTTAGTGGAAGACTCTTGTCAGGGGTGACTCAATTCACATTCAACTGATATAAGGTTTCTTTAGAAAAGATCTTGGACAATTTACTATTATAGAAAGATAAAATATAAAAAATGTAAAATTTTTGGCAAGAATAAACCAAAAACACTTTCTTTGAATTCATTGAGAAATGTCGCAGTTTTTCTAGCAGAAACATCAAGAAATTATAGCAGATTTTCTACGGAAATCTGCAAGAAATCATAGTTTAGCTTTCTAAAAAAGCTTCAATAATTTGCTTTTATGCTTTTTATTTAACAAAACCAAAAACTGTTTGAAAAGTCTTTAATTACAGCAAAGAATAAAAAAATGGATAACAATTCTTGTTGGCATTTTAGGAGAAGCTAAGAATTTTCTAGCAGTAACTTGTTTTTATATATTTTTCATAAGTTCTTGGAAAAATATGCTTTTTTAGCTTGGCTAATTTCAAAGAAAGCAATTCGCCTACTGCTTCTGACAGGTTTCCTAGTTTTCATGCAGAAACTGCAATAAATTTTCTTGAAGACGTTGAGTAAGAACTATCTAAACAAGCTATCTAAACAATCTAAGCATTCTAATAATCAATTAAATCAAATGAAATTTTTAAAGCAATCTTTATTAATGTTTATTAAGCTTTTTTAACGACATCATTAAGTATTTTAGCCCTATTTTCATTGATATTTCATTAGAAATATCTAACAGATTGTTTCACGATGTGAATCACCCTTTGACAAGTAGCTTGACAAGGAAGTTCGCGCCTCAGTCCTTATCATGCTGAAAGCACCTTCATTTTTCCACCAGCGACACTGGGCGGGTTTACGCGTTAATATTACCGGGAGAATTTATGTTGTCTGTGAACTGATAAAGTATGGAATGTGATATTCCTAGCAGACTTTAACATAAGTGCTATGCAATTTATAATATCATTGCGATAAGATAATGATTTTAAATGCTATGTATATCTTTATACTAAAGTCTGTCTCTTTTCGTTTCAGGCTCACACTCCGGCCGATGCTAAACACGTAAGAAAATTGATTAATAATTTTAATTGAGAAATCTCGCGTGGAAATTGACCCAAACCGGCGCGGCCTTGAGGCGAATTTCACGTGGAAAATTATGGTTTAAAAAAACAATTACAGGTGAATGGAGACGATAGTTGGCAGTATGAGGACATCACGTTGGAGCGAGGAAACTCAGGATTGGGCTTCAGCATTGCCGGTGGCACGGATAATCCCCACATCGGCACAGACACCTCCATCTACATCACGAAGTTGATTCCGGGTGGCGCTGCGTCGGCGGACGGTCGTCTGGGCGTAAATGATTGCATTATCTCGGTGAATGATGTGTCGGTGGTGGATGTGCCGCACGCGGCAGCCGTGGAGGCCCTCAAGAAGGCGGGAAATATCGTGAAATTGCATGTGAGACGAAAGCGCGCCCCGCCCGGTCCCAAAATCATCGAGATTGACCTCGTGAAGGGCACCAAGGGATTGGGCTTCTCCATTGCCGGTGGAATTGGCAATCAGCACATTCCCGGCGATAATGGCATCTACGTGACGAAGATCATGGATGGGGGCGCTGCCGGTGTGGACGGTCGCATGGGGATTGGGGATAAGCTGGTGGCGGTGCGACATGCAACGGGTCAGGAGAGAAATCTGGAGAATGTCACCCATGAGGAGGCCGTGGCGACTCTCAAATCCGTGACGGATCGGGTGACGCTGGTGATTGGCAAGACACAGCATGCCGTCGCGCCGCCGCAGGTCACGCTCGGCCACGTGAATTCACACTCAACAGGTGCTGTCAACAGCATCGGGCAGAATGTGGTGGATTATAGCAACTCCACAGCGACAGATCGAGCCCATTCGCCGCACCAAGGTGAGTTGGCGGGAGTAAGGATTAAGATCTGAGAGAAATAGGTGATTTAAACAGTTGATTTTTGATTATTTTTTGGATTAATTCTTGGATTATTTTTTTGAATGCTTTAGAAGTTGCGTCTCTATAAGTTTCCTTAGAGAAGTTACTTAACTTTTTCAGGGCCTTAATTCAGGATGTTAACGAATTAGGCCCTCTGACATATCCTTAGATTTTTCAAAGCTTCTTTTATCCCCAACAACATATCAAAGTTTCAAGCAATTCGGTTAATAGGTTTTCGAGAAATCCGAATTAGAAGTTTACCTGCTAAAAAAACCTTTTAATGTAAAGAAATGAACGTAAAAAATGTAAAAAATCTCCCGATCTCTGACTGGCGTCTTGAAAGGCCGGCCTGTTACAAAGAGACACCGATTCGGTGGAATTTATTTGCAATTTGAGTGTCTCGATGGTAATCACTTGAAGAAGTCTTCAAAGTCAATTAGGATAACGGGTGAAAGGCAAAAATTGCAAGCCGATTAATTTCTCTCGAAATCATATCAGCTTCAATCTTTCTATTTTGCTAAACGCTCTCTCCGCTTGTCTCTCAATCAGTTCTGTTTTTTTTGCACTCTTGCAGCTCTTGAGACATCATCGCGCTATGCTTCATCTAATGTTCTAGCCGCTGTTCCACCTGGAACACCACGAGCTGTCAGCCATGAAGATATAACGAGGTACGTATAGGAGTTTAAAGAACCTCTCGTTTTGTCCACTGAGAGATTGCTTTTTTCTGTTTGATTAATCATCGATGGAGGTGATTCAATGGAAATAATTGTCACATCCGGAAATTTCCCGCATATATGGGCTTGATTGAATGCAAAAGAGCGAGAGTTAGGGTGGTGGGGGGGATAGGGAGAAGCGAAAAACTACCAATTCAATTGCTATTCATTCACTCTCTGGAGCGCATGGAATGTAAATTATCAACAAACAGCCAGTTGATAAAAATGTGCTGTGTGGAGTTTTTTTTTATAAATATTTCATAAGAGTATCAATGGAGGGACAGAGACAAGTGTCTGCTGGGGAGTGGAGGTGAAATGGCGTGTGAGAGATGGAAACATTATGAGAGTGTTTTAATCTCTTTTTGGGGCCATTTGGAGGAATATATTTTAGGCAGAGTGAGCGAAAGAGTACGAGGCTGTGAGTTTTGCATTGAAAATTTTTGTCCGTTTAATGCCCCAAACAGCACTGAGGGGAATTTTAATTTTATTTTTCAATAAAATTATGATTTTCCTTAGAAGAAAATGTGAAAAACGATTGAGTGATTTTGTGGTCATGTTTTAGTCTCCGCAATGACTTGAACGTATATTTTTTTTTAAAATAAGTATGTTAAAAAAAATCAAGTACTTATAGTAAACGTGTAAGTGTTGTATGCGTGAAGTATATCTTAAAAGAAAAATCCAGTAAAATTATCAAAAAATAATTGGTTATTATAAAAAAATCTGTCTAACAAATCAATCTCACGAATCTTATTTTTAATCCCCTAAAAATAAATTAAAAATTCAGAATTAAGACATTTTCCAAAAGTGATTAAATCAAATTGATAAAATTGTTGTTTCTGAGATTTATTTATAATATTTATTTACCTCAGTGCAGACATTAGCGTGTGTGGAATTTTTGCTCGAATCCAATTTTTTTTTCATATATACTCCACCATCTCTCAGAGAGTGGGAGAAATGATATACCAATTGTGTTAATTGTTGAATTTCTCTCTTTCACTCACTTTACCGTCATTTTTGGTCACAAGCGCTGGAAAATGTTGCGTGAAGTTGTGTTTGGCCAGTCGATGGTGAGATCGTGAGTGAGGAAAAATGTGTTTTTCGGCGTCGTGAAGTTCTTTTTTCCCTACTTACTCACATCAGGAAATGTTAACGTGCATTCAATTCAGCAGAAATCCAGTGAAGTGGGTATAGCTCTCTTTAGAAGTGCCAACTTGTGATAAGAAGCTGTGGCATGCGGATTTTTTTTATTGGAAACAGTATTTTATTGTTTATAAATTCCACGGTGAAAAAAAAAACTGTTCTATGCAGAGTTTGTGACTCTGTGAAAGCTACAATAGGTTCAGTGAATTGGGGAGTTATTGGAATGAAAATAAAATTCAATCAAGTGTTGGAGCTTTCATACCTTTGCTGCTGCAATTTTAATGATTTCCTGTAGAGTTTTTATTGAGAAAAATAACAGCTATAGGGGAGAGCTAGGCTATTTGGATGATAAGTTTGTGTTGACAAAGAGGTTTAAAAGAGCTTAGATAAATAATTTGTAGAGGAAACCGAATAAAAGTAAAACGTTTTAATGGCAAAAAATAAACACTTTAATTGTTATTAAAAAACGAATTTCCAGTTAGTCATATACTTCAGTGGGAATTTTTTTAATGCTGAAAAAATGGAATTTCTTCGCTGTAAAGTTGTTCATGACAAACTTTAGACTTTATAGAGTCACCTTCGAAATATATTATGAGTGTACAAGTCAGCCTCACTCTCCCCTACACTTTTATTCTCTATGAGGTGAAATACTGCGGTGTTTTATAATGTATAAAATTTTAACTTGTCATTAGCAAGTAAGAAATGCTAATTGAAAATATTCCAATATAAAATGAGTCATTTAAATATTTGGCGAAATTCATTAAATTTAATATGAATAACAAATCTATTTTTCTCTCTCTTTATGTTTGCAGGGAAGTGCGAACGATCCAGATCAGCAAGGGGACGCAGGGGCTGGGCTTCAACATCGTGGGCGGTGAGGATGGACAAGGTATCTATGTGTCATTTATCCTGGCCGGCGGTCCGGCCGATGTGGGTGGTGAGCTGAAGCGCGGTGATCAGTTGTTGAGTGTGAATGGGGTGAATTTGCGCAATGCCACGCACGAGGACGCCGCCCAGGCGCTCAAGAACTCGGGTCGCGACGTCACGATTGTGGCGCAATATCGCCCGGAGGACTATAATCGCTTCGAGGCTCGCATACATGAGCTGAAGCAACAGGCGTCCATCAATGCCGGCACCGGGACGCTGCTGAGGACGTCACAGAAGCGCTCACTGTACGTGCGAGCGCTCTTTGACTATGATCCCAATCGCGATGATGGTCTGCCGTCGCGTGGGCTGCCGTTTAAGCACGGCGACGTGCTTCACGTGACGAATGCGTCCGATGATGAGTGGTGGCAGGCGAGGCGCGTCCTGGGCGATGGCGAGGAGGAGGGCATCGGCATTGTGCCGTCCAAGAGACGGTGGGAGAGGAAGATGCGCGCCAGAGATCGAAGTGTCAAATTCCAGGGACATCCCACTAATAATCTAGATAAGGTGAAACCTCCTTTTTTGCCTCCTTTAACCAAAAAGACAATATTTTGTGGTGTTTTTTTTGTACCTTCTAACGTTTCCTCCCTTGAACTTCTTGTAGCAATCAACACTCGATCGCAAAAAGAAGAATTTCTCATTCTCAAGAAAATTCCCATTTATGAAGAGCAAAGACGACAAGAATGAAGATGGATCTGATCAGGAACGTAAGTATAGAATTATTTTGTTGTTGTTGGTTTGAGTCGTGGAAAAATGTTGGTTTTCAATGTTTTACTTTATTTCACTCTGGAATGATTTTCTCGCTTATTCTTTGCACAAGTTCTTCAATTACTTTTTTTTTAGAGAGTAGTTTTTCACTTTTTCTACCACCGAGAGATTCAGTCAGTAATGAAAAATGGTCAGTAATTTGTTTATACTTTAGAATTGATTAGATTTTTTAGAAGTTGGCCGAATCCCAGCTGAAATTAGGTTTGTCTCTCGGCTAATATTAGGCCTTGATAAATTGTTTTGGGGTTTTTGTATTTACGATGAATAGGTGTGTTTAATTTGGTAATTTATTGAAGGATATTGTTCTAAACAGACCTATTCATAGCGTGGATACAAACCCCGAATACAATTTAAAAAGGCCTATTAGTAGCTGAGACACAAAACCATTTTTAACTAAAATTTGAACTGAACAGGAAAATTTTTGATAAATTCAATCCTTTACCTAAATTTTTCTTCTTTTTCTGGCACCCTAATGTTATCTGAACTTTCCCTTTTTCTTTCTCATTTTAAATATGTTAAAATATTTGATTTTTTATTGTCCTTTAGTAAAATCAAGGCCTTTAATTTCTCTGCGGTGGAAAATGCTTCTTTTTATTGGATATTTTTTCTTTCTTATTATAAATTTTTTATCTTTTTTCTAAAACTGAGTTTTGAGAACGACAGAGAAAATTGGTGAATACCTAATGTGGAATGAGATATATACCTAAATGAAATTTTTCTTCTTTTTTTTCTTTTGCATTTGGTTTTTCTATTGGTTTTTTCTCTCTTTATTATTGTAGCAAATGGCAATGCAACTCCAGACATTGATGCAGATCAGCAACGTGAGTTTCATGACACATTTTTTAATTTGTTCTGTTTTTTTTTTCTTTTCTCTAAAACTCTCAATCCATCCATCTTGTCGGTTATTGTTGTCTTCTGTCAACTGAGAGATTTTTCGTCTTAGATATTTTTATCTGAGATTATATTCTCTCTTAAATAATATTGCAAAATGAAATATTTTGGGAATTTCGAAATGGATTCTATCTCTGTGGCTGCGTTGAATGGATCGTTGATGTTTATTTATGCTGGTATTTCTCTTTCTCATTGCAGCTTTTATGTTGTGCTACACTCAGGATGACGCTAATGCTGAAGGAGGTATGTTTGAAAAAAATTATAAATGCTTATCACACCTATTCTCTTATGATATTATTCTATGGTCTATGCCTCAAAGTTAACAGTGAATTCTCTATTAATTTTTATTACAATGTCAATTTATCATTTTTATGGTTTTCCCCCTTCTTATTTTTTTCTCAATAATTTTGAAACTTTATTTTTTTTCTCACAATAATGGAGAAATTCTTCTCATTTTCTTGTCTTCTCTCTCTCTCTGGGAAAGTCTTGATTTTTAATTTTGATAGGACATTTTTCAAATTGTTTTTTTTTCGTCATAGTTTATCTTTGTTACTTATAATAATATTCATATTTTCTATTCTATCTCTATATCTATTCTATCTCTCTCTATGTGCTTATTTGTTGGTCATTTAGAAATGGAGAATAATATTGTTTAACTTTAAATCTCATTTTCTATTTTTTTAATTTCTTGTCGATAATTTAACCAAAACTATTTTTTATCATTGTGGTCGAAAGTGCATAAACAAGAAAAAAAATTGGTCGATTTGTGAAAATTGCCAAAGAGAAAAGTCAAAATTGAATTTTTTATCCACCTCGATGGAAAGGTTTAATTTTGAATTCTTCTGCTTTTTTCGTATATTTAAATAAAAACTCTCTCTTATTATATTCTATCAAATATTTCTCTTAAGCTTTGCAAGACAATCAAAGTAAAGACAATTTGCTAAAAGTAATTTTTATTCACTATAATAACACTTTTAAAAGAGAATAAAAATCGACTGATTAAACACGAGTTTTTGAGCTTTTTGTACTTGCGCCGCTTTTATGTAATTTTTCTTATTTTTTATAATTATCTTAAAAAATCATTTGAAATCCATTTGAAAGCGATATTTTGTGAAGTTTTCATCTCATTAAAAACTTTGTTTTTGGTTTTTTTTGAGAAATCATTGACAGAGTGTAAAGAAAATTTTTGATTTTCTAATCATTTATTCATAATATTGTAATTTTTTGTCTATATTTATATGTCACTGTGCTAAAGAGAAAATGCAAATTTATTGAGATTTCGTTATATTTTTTTATATATTAATCTGGGAAATTGATGAAAATTATGATTGTTGAAATTTTCTGTATAAGATAATTTGCATTTTTTAACCACTTCATTTTGGCATTTTTACATGATTCTCATCTCACCAGAAGAAATAAGAAATTATTTGACAAAATTTCTTAGCTATATAGTTTGATGGGATAAAAATCTTACAGAGTTTTTTGAATTATAAATCGATATGTAATATTTTTATACCTTTTATTGTTGATTAATATTGATGTTTAGGTGTATTGAATGTTATGAGAATAATATTCATTATTATAAGCGGAGAATTTTCAGTAGATTTTTTTACTTTAGAATGAGAGAAAATTTCAATTTGTGTCACACAATGAAGAAAAAGTTAAAAAAATGTGTGGAAATTGGACAAAAATAAGTGATGAAGTTATATAATAAAAACGAAGACAAAAGTGAAAAATGCTCCCTCATATCCAACATATTCCACTCTTCATCTCGGCGTCATTTATACTTCAGAAGATTTTTAAATTCATTATTTAATTACTTTTATTTTGTCTTCACTTTAGAGATCTCATTAAAGATTATCTTTTCTTATTTTCTCTTTCAGTTTGATTTTGTGTATTTTTGTTTGAAAATATTTGATACTTTTTTTCGGTTGTCAAACCAACAATTTCGTTCTTTCTTACTTAATAAAAAAAAACTCTTTCTTAGAAGTTCTGATACTTTTTTATTTTTCAATGAAAATGTACTTTTTTACAAAAAGCTTTTGAAAATGCAAATCAACTTACTGTGTTTTTGTTTTTATTCCAAAAACTTGAAAGAGAAAATTTTTACTATATATTTCTAAAAAAACAAATAGCCTGAAAAAATATTTTTTTTACATTGAGTTCTGTTTGATTATGAAATTCACTCTTCATTGAACTTTCTTGCAATTAGTTGAATTTTTATTTTATATTTGTTCTATTGTTCTTGAATATAGATGAATTTTAGATAACAAATTCAGTTAATTTGACCTTTAATTTCGTTTTTAACTTAACTGAATGATGGAAGAAGCATAAAAACAACTTTTTTGCTATTAATTTTGTGGGTGATGATACCAAAGGCGAGATAATCTACAGAGTGGAGTTACCCGATATGGAGCAGATTACGCTAATCTACCTGGAGAATAGTGATGCTGACTATCGTAAGTCACGCAAGAAATCTCAATCCACAACAGAAAAAAGACAGTTTCTGACAGAAATTGAAAAATTAAATTGATTTAATAAGAAAAAAAAATAAGTGATAAAACGCTAAAACTTCAGGAAATGGCTCAAAATTACATTTATTTACAATTTCTTTTACAAATTTTTTGAGTTTTCTTACTCAGTGACGCTTCTTTTCGCAAAAGGAACATCACGTAAACGAAAAGATTTTTTTTAAATTTTTTTTTTAGATTTATCTTACGTTGATTTTTTTATTAGGTGTAATTTAAACCTATAGACACACAATAAACATCAAAAATAATTTGAAACGTTAAAAGATGACAAAATCTACTTTGAATTGGGACCAATTTACAGAATAATTGGATCACTAGAAGTCATAGAGGACGAATTAGTGATTTAGGTTTAGACACTATTTCTTTACACACTTAAAATTTGTCTCTCTCTCTCTCCCTTTAGAAATTAAATTTACTTTAATGTGTTATTTGCATCTCCTTGAGAAGAAGAGAAATATAGTTCAAGATCAAATTATTTAATTTTGCTCTGTGTTTTTCGTCTTTCTGTTTTGTGTGATCCCGCAAAAAAATCAAGATGAAACCGATGAAACATTAATTAGGTTCTAATTGGTTTTTTTTGGTGCCTTTAGCTTGTCCTTTAATTCGCCAAAAATTACACACCTTTTTCCTCACGCAAATTTGCACATTAACACAAGGAGGGACTCAGTAATTAATTGTTTGATAATTGAGACAAGGTTGCGCTTAGATATGAAGTTCGGTAAATCCACTAGAAATTCGTCAGGATTTCTAGTAAAAATTTGTCAGAATTTCTACTAGAAATTTGTCAGGTTTTCTAGTAAAAATTTGTCAGAATTTCTACTAGAAATTTGTCAGGATTTCTAGTAAAAATTTGTCAGAATTTCTACTAGAAATTCGTCAGGATTTGTACTAGAACTTCGTCAGGATTTCTAGTAAAAATTTATTGGAATTTCTACTAGAAATTCTTCAGGATTTCTACTAGAAATTCGTCAGAATTTGTACTAGAAATTCGTCAGGATTTGTACTAGAAATTCGTCAGAATTTGTACTAGAAATTCGTCAGGATTTGTACTAGAAATTTCTCAAGATTTCTACTAGAAATTCGTCAGGATTTCTACTCGAACTTTGTCAGGATTTCAGAATTTTGTAAGGACTTCTACTAGAAGCTTGTCAGGATCTTCTAGTAAAAATTTGTTAGGATTTCTACTAGAATTTTCTAAGGATTTTTACTAGAAATTCGTCAAGATTCCTACTAAAAATTCAGAAAAATTTTTACAGCTAATTTAAGGAATTTTTTTTCACTGACAAATCATCAGAATTTCTGCAACAAATTGACTTTTTTACCAAGAAGCGCGTAAGTTTGTAAATAATTTTTTATAGCGCAAAACCTAGGTCAATAATTTTTATTGTGAGTCTCTCCTTGTCAACATGCAAAGCAGTGAAAGACAAGAGCACAGATCTGAGCTTCACACGGTTTAGATAGAGATATTTTGTGAATAAATTATGCTGAAGCTTTAATCAAAACTAGTAAAATCACCTGACAAAAGTAGATGAAAATAAATTAGAAAATTAAACGATTTAACACTATAGATTGTAGATAAATACATTTCCTTAGTGGCTTTTTTTATAATCTTTTGATTTAATTTGTCACAACAATAAAACAGCTAAACAAATGACTTAAAGTTTACACGAGCTGAATAAAAAAACAAGACTGATAAGAAACTGAAAGTGAATAATTAGAGAAAGTGATTTTAAATTGCTTGATTATTGCTTTTTATCTTATAGTTTATAGGTTTCTGAGAATTTTATCTTTTCCCATGAAATGTATCAATATTTCTTCATTTTATTATAAAAATTGTAAAATAAGAAACAATATTGATGGAATTTATGGCAAAGATTTTTTTTTATCTAATACTTTTAACGTTTTTACGTTCAATTCACTCCCCCACGAATGATGAGAATCTTCCCTGAATTTTTTATTTATTTAATTTTGATTTTCAAAGCGGATAACTTTTTGGCTGTAGTGCAAATAGTCGAGAGAGCAATTTCCACGTTTTCTTTACTTGAATGTAAATGCACAAAATATATTTTTTTTCTCTTGCAATCTTAAAAATTACTTTTACCTATAGGAAATAAAAAAGACATGTTCGTTTCTTTTAGTTAAATAGGGATTTTATGTGATGTAAAGCACAATTTCATCTCTGCATTTATAAATATAATTCATCATGAAATCATTAAAAAAAATACTTTGTAGAAATATTCTATTTAGAATAGATTTTCCTTAGGATTTTCTTAGAGGAGATAAAAGCTTTGTGGTGCTTTGGAGGATTTTTTTTCAGGAATGTTTTCATAGAGAAAGTCGATGATAAAAAATGTTTTCATAGCGTGTCCTTCTCCTAGTCTTATCAAGGAAGAAATAACTGGAAGCAAATTTTGAAAATATTTTGAAATAATTAAAAATTTGTAAAATATTTGTCTTATTTTATCCTAAATTTTTCCAGTTATTTCCTCCTTGATTTCTATTCTTTCTCTGAATGTTTATTCCTTGTCTCTGCTTGGCTTTAACTACCTATATGTTACTTCTTCTCGGCGACAAAAGAAGTCTTCAATTTCAGATTATTCTTTGTGTATAAAATAAATACTATCTGAGACAGTCTAACAAAAATCCTTTTAGAAAGCAGAAGAAGAATCTCTCTGCTGTGTCTTTCTCTCTTTAATTGTACATTTTTTTAGAAATTGGAATCTTTTAGAGGATTTTCGTGGTGATTCTTAAATGGTTTTATTCTTTTGCAAACTTATTACAGCCACAGAAGAGAATGTTTTGTCTTATGAACCAGTACAGCGCCTTTCGATAAATTACGCAAGACCCGTGATTATTTTGGGTCCCCTCAAGGATCGCATTAATGACGATTTAATCTCTGAGTTTCCCGACAAATTTGGCTCCTGTGTTCCACGTGAGTTATTGCAGTTGCAAGTTAGGTTTTCCCGCCCGGAATTTTAAAATTTTGTTTTTCTTTTGTTAAAAAAAAAACAGACACAACGCGACAGAAGAGAGACTACGAAGTGGACGGACGTGATTATCACTTTGTGGCATCACGTGAGCAAATGGAGAGAGACATTCAGAATCACTTGTTCATTGAGGCGGGACAGTACAATGACAATCTGTACGGGACATCGGTGGCGAGTGTTCGTGATGTGGCGGAAAAGGGGAAGCACTGTATCCTCGATGTGTCCGGCAATGCAATAAAGCGCCTTCAAGTTGCTCAATTATATCCAATTGCAATATTCATAAAGCCCAAATCCATTGATTCAATTATGTGAGTATTTTTTGGAATTTATGTTTATGTTTTCAGTTTTTTCAGTTATGTTTTAAGGGATTATGTTTATATTTTTTTCATATTGTTTCTACAGGGAAATTAATCGACGAATGACTGAAGAGCAAGCTAAGAAAACCTTCGAGAGAGCCTTGAAGATGGAGCAAGAGTTTGGCGAATATTTCACAGGTAAATGATAAGCTCATTTCTTAAACCCATTGAATAGATTAAATACCCTTGAAAGTCGTTTAGTCGCTTTTCTTTTTGAAAAGCGCCTAAAAAGTCGCCGGTTAAGGAAAAAAAAATGATTAAGGCACCTTATAAAACTTAAGACTTTTCGAAATTTTACGGTATTTTATCATACAGAGCAACTCTTATCAATTGTCCGAGACCCGAGAAACCCAAAAATTGCATCGTGAAATCCAAGAAATTCAAAAATGCTCTCGAAAAACTTAAAAATTGCTTCGCGAAACCCAAAAATTCCTTGGCAAAACCTGAGAAACTCAAGAATTGCTTCGAGAAACCCAAAAATTGCATCGCAAAACCCAAGAAACCCAAAAATGGTTTAGAGAAACTCAAAAATTGCTTCGCAAAACTTGAAATTTCGTTGGCAAAACCCGAAGAATTTAAGAATTGCTTTGAGAAATCTAAAATGCATCGCAAAACCCAAAATTTATTTCAAGAAACTTAAAAGTTGCTTCTCAAAATCCAAAAATTCCTCTACGAAATCCGAAAAACCCAAAAAAGGTTTCTAGAAACTCAAAAAATACTTCGCGGAACTCAAAAATTCCTTGGCGAAACCCGAAAAATTCAAGTATTGCTCCGAGAAACCCAAAAAGTGCATCGCAAAACCCTAAAAACTCAAAATATGTTTCAAGAAAACGCAAAAATTGCTTCTCGAAATGTAAAAATTAATCTGCGAAATCCGAGGAACCCAAAAATTGCATCGCAAAACCCAAGCAACCCAAAAATGGTTTCGAGAAACTCAAAAATTGCTTTGCAAAACTTGAAATTTCGTTGGCAAAACCCGAAGAACTCAAGAATTCCTACGAGAAACCCAAAAAGTGCATCGTAAGACTGAAAATTTGTTTCAAGAAACCCTAAAGTGGCTTCGCGAAATCCAAAAATTTCTTTGCGAAACCCAAGAATTTGCTTCGAGGAACCCAAAAAGTACATCGCAAAATCCAAAACACCCTAAAATGGTTTCGAGAAACTCAAAAATTACTTCGTGAAATCCAAAAATTTCTTATCGAAACACGAGAAACCCAAAAATGCTTTCGAGAAACTCAAAAATTGCTTCGAGAAACACAAAAAGTGCATCGCAAAACGCATAATTTGTTTCAAGAAACTCAAAAGTTGCTACGCAAAATCCAAAAGTTTCTCTGCGAAATCTGAGAAACACCAACATTGCTTCGAGTAACCCGAGAAACCCATAAAAAACTTGCCTCGCGAAACATGAAATCTTAAAAATTGAATGAGTTACCCCTCGGTTCTAGCTAAAATATTAGTTAGATATATTTTTTATTTCTGATTTTTGAAATATTCGCTTAATTTTTGTGAATATTCTATATTCGAAAATATTCGTGAATATCGAGTGAATACTCGAGAGTATTATTCGCGCTATTTGCTATTAAAAATGTTCGCAAATATTTGTCAGAATTCGCATATAATTCGTGAAATCGCGAATATTCTCGAATATTTGGAAACTTTTGTAAATTTGCCCAATTAGCGATTTAGAATATTCACTTAAAACGATTAAAACCTATTAGAAACCAGATTTACTTTATTTTATGAATTTGAGTTTAAAATGGAGTAAATCCTTAATGAACTCCTTTTGTGTAGCCGTTGTTCAAGGGGACAACATCGAGGAGATCTACAATAAGACGAAGAAGGTGATTTGGAGCCAACAGGGCCCAACAATATGGGTGCCGTCGAAGGAACCGCTATGACCAACAGCAACCACCACATGGACACTGCCGCCAAGATCAAGGGCCAGGCCTGTGTCGCGATCTGGCTACAATCACTAAAAATCTAACCACATATTACATGAATTTAATTGTTGTTTCGAAAAAAGTAAGAAAAAAGAAAGGAAGGAGTTCTTCTCGTCGTTGACAGGCTCCAATTCACGGAGGGAGACGCAGAAGATGAAAAAAACTTGTATTATGATTGCTTCGTATTTTATTCTTCAATTTCTATTAATTTTTTTTGTTTAGATAAATTTGACAAGAGTTTAAATTATCCATTTTACAAAGTAATATAAAGAAGATGATATAATAATGGTTTATTTTTTTTCTCTAATATTCTCCTTTGCGATAGAGTCAATTTTATCAAATAAAATATTTAGATTGTAGGGAATTAATTTAATCCACACTTGTCTAATCTTACCAGGATGAAAGTTGAAGGAAAGGAAATCTAATATCGCTGCCATGCCTCAAAAAGCAAACATTATATCTCACATAATATTTATCCAAAAAAAGAAGAAGAAAGTATTTGTCTTTTCTGATAAATTGACTCTATCGCTGATTTTTATTTTTCGTCATTTGCAGGATTTATTTTCTTTTATTAAAAAGTATTTTATTTATTTATTGCGCGAGAGGGAATAATTTTTGAATCGGGCGTTAAAAACTTTTAAATGGCAGATAAAAGAACTTACGTAGGACGAGTATAAATTAAGTAAAAAAAACCCTATATATACACAAGATAAATGTTTGTTGACGAAAATGATTATTAATTGTATTATTGATTATTGAGAGGAAGAAGAGATAAAGAGAGATCAAGAAGAAATATTTAGACATCATGATTATCTATTTAGCTAGCTATATTACAAAAAATCAGTAATTTATCTCTATTATGGCATTAAAAGTCGAACATTTTATTCTCCCGGATTAAAGGGAGAAAAACAAGAGCATCAAGTATCCAATTTTTTTGAGATAAAATGCTATAAAAAAATACCACATGAAAACGTCCCTCTCTCTCCCGTGGAAGAAAATAAAGGAGCCAACCTAATATTTAATAAAAATATTAATCAAAAAAAAGAAAGCAAAATGAGAAAAGGAATATCTCGTCACTTTAACATTTCTCCATCTCTTCTCTTTGCATTAAACATAAAACTATTTATATTAATAGAAGAAGAAAAACTTATGGGACTCTGCAAGGAGATTCCGGGAAGCCGGGAAATCCCGATTTCCCGAGATCTCCTGTTTGTGAGAAACACATGAAATCTTCAACATAAGCAATTTTTGGAGAGAAGTTATAAGAAGTCATTATAGTAGAAACAAAGAAAAAACGTACCCCCGAAAAATTACTCGAATTTTCATGGTAAAAAAATCATTAATACTAAAAAAAAATATTTGGTTATCTTAGAAGAAAAAATGCAACACCGAAAATGTTGAAGATTATCTCAGTGAAGTGAAAAAAAACAACTTATTTTTTAAGCTTCTATACATGATTGTTGATGAGAATATTCTGACAATTGTATAAAGATATAAAAAAATTACACTTTAAACACATTCAAGTCTTTACTCACCTTTTCACTCTCTCTACACGGAAAATCTTTACAAGAAAAAAAAACAACACCCTTATTTTAAATGGTAAAAAAAATCTACTAAAATAATGGAAATACATTTTTTGATTCACTAACACTCGCTTAGTAAAGTATAAAAAAGAAAAATCATTAACTTATTTTTCAAATAGTGAAAATCAGGAAAATTGTTGAGAGACACCACTCAGAAAAATTATAAAAAAAGTAGCAAAAGAACAGTAGAGAAAAATATGAGGAATTTCTACGAGAAATATTGCAAGAGAGAAAAAAATTTATTAGAAAGATGAAAAATTGATCGCATATTGTTGTTATTAAATAATTAATTATTTTAATGATGAAAACAGAGAAGTTTTGATTGATAAAAAAAAGAGTTACAAAATAAAGAAAGAAAATGTATTCTGCTCAAATGCGTTCAATTTTCTCATGCGAAAATCTGGGTCACGATATCGATCAAACAACTAATGCACAGGTTTTCCCTCAAAAGTCACCAAGATTCTCTGCAGTCAAGATGAAGTTTACGTGGCGGCCGTGCAGAAAAAAGAAACCAGAACCTAATCCAGGAGCAATCCTGGATCAGGTGATCTCTCAATCGTCGTCCAGTGCTTGTCTGCTATACAAATTGGCGGATTACAAGAGAGGTGAGTCGTTTCTTCATCAACTTTTGTGGGTTTTCCTTCAGTCAAAGTTTGATGGAAAGCTCCACTTTTAATATTCTTTTATTTTGAAAAATTATCCTCTTGCTTTTCCTCTATTTCCATTATAAAAATTGGTAACTTGTAAAATTACATTTCCAACGCCGCTGGAAGGATTTTCCAGCGAAAAACTCCCTTCGGGAAACTCCAAGAGATATCTATATTGGAAATTCTAGAAGCCTGATTGGAAGCTGGAAGTTCCTATATATCCAGAAATTTGGAAATTCCTAAGAGATCTCTATTGGAAATTCCAAAAGATTAATCTTGGAATCATTCATCCTGGGACTTTGTTTAATTTTCAAAAGAAATCCTGTGAAAATCTCAGAATGTTCCAGAAGTTCCAGATTCCAATCGAAATTGCCTGGAATTTTTAATGGAAATATGTTAATTCGGTTAATTCCAAAAAATATTGAAAGTTTCAGTTTCCAATCCAAATCTTCTGGAATTTTTAATGGAAATCTGTTAAATTCCAAAAATTTATTGGACTTTTCAGCTTTCAAACTTAATCTTCTGAGATTTTTAATGGAAATATTTTAGTTTCCAAAAATTTATTGGACTTTTCAGCTTTCAAACAAAATCTTCTGGAATTTTTAATGGAAATCTTTTAGATCCCTAAAATTTATTGGATGTTCCAGCTTTCAACCAAAATCTTCTGGAATTTAGTAATGGAAATCTTTTGAATCACAATAATTTGTTGGACTTTCCAGCTTCCATTCGAAATCTTCTGGAATGTTTAATGAAAGTCAGATAGACTCCAAAAATTTATTTGATGTTCCAGCTTCTAATCGAAATTTTTTGGATATTTTATTGGAAATCTATTAAGTTCCAAAAATTTATTGAAAGTTCCAGTTTCCAATCGAAATCTTCTGGAATTTCCAATACAAATCTCATGAAATTTCCAATAAAATGCAGAAATCTCCTGGAATTCCTTTATAGACTTCCATGGTATTCCAGCTAGAAAGACTTCCTTAGAATTCAACGAT
>CAKKOB020000246.1:0-10760 GCA_918844115.2 Phlebotomus perniciosus | reverse complement strand
GTTCCAGTTTCCAATCGAAATCTTCTGGAATTTCCAATACAAATCTCATGAAATTTCCAATAAAATGCAGAAATCTCCTGGAATTCCTTTATAGACTTCCATGGTATTCCAGCTAGAAAGACTTCCTTAGAATTCAACGATGAAACGCTTAACGCCTTCGCTCAGTTCCTCATTTTCCCCATTTTCAGGAGGAGAGCTCATCGACGCCATCCAGACTGGTGGTCAGGTGGCCGTTGAGACGCTCATCCGCGAGCAATTTGGGGTGTTTATGTACAATGGCGGCAAAGGTCAAATAATTAATCGGGCTGAATACCTTCGTTGGAAGTACATTGACAACCACGAAGTCAAGATTCCCATTGAAGCTTCCCTATCACCCCATGATCCGCTCGGTAAGTGGCGGGATCACAAGGCTTGCTGGCAGATGCAATATCGCGGCTCTTTGGGCGAGAGTCTCTTGCACGTCCTCATTATTTGCGACACCAAAGTCCACACGAAGCTAGGACGAATTCTATTGCGCGTCTTCCCCATGTTGGCGGTGGATGTGATTGAGGGGGAGGAGTATCTGGGCGCTAGTGCTCTGCACTTGGCCATTGCCTACAGCAACAATGAATTGGTGCAGGATCTCATTGATGCCGGCGCGGATGTTAACCAGCGCGCCATTGGGAGTTTCTTCTTGCCGCGTGATCAGCAAGGTTATCATCCGGCCAAGAACACAGACTACGAGGGTTTGGCCTATCTGGGAGAGTTTCCGTTGGCTTGGGCGGCTTGTTGCGCCAATGAGAGCGTTTACAATTTATTGCTGGACGTGGGAGCGGATCCCGATGCTCAAGACTCCTTTGGCAACATGATCCTCCACATGGTGGTTGTTTGCGACAAACTAGACATGTTCGGCTATGCACTGCGTCATCCCAAGCTTCCCTGTCGCAATGGCATTATCAATGACGCTGGCTTGACTCCGCTCACGCTTGCTTGTACTCTGGGTCGAGCTGAGGTGTTCAGGGAGATGTTGGAGCTGTCAGCTCGTGAGTTCTGGCGCTACAGCAACATCACTTGCTCAGGATATCCCCTGAATGCGCTGGACACTCTCCTGCCGGATGGTCGAACCAACTGGAACTCTGCTCTCTTCATCATACTGAACGGCACGAAGGAGGAACATCTCGATATGTTGGATGGTGGAATCATCCAGCGTCTGCTGGAGGAGAAGTGGAAAACCTTCGCCAGAGGACAATTCCTTAAGCGTCTCTTGATTCTGTTCGCTCATCTCTTCTGTCTCTCCATCAGCATCTACCTGCGACCAGAGAGTGAAAAGAGCGACGCTGAGGTTGTTCCAACTGAGTCTCCAGATGACGATGACTACGACATGACAACGATACTACGGTATTGCGCGGAATTGTGCACGATTGGAGGAGTTCTCAGCTACGTGATATTCCAACAGGGAGACGAAGTGAAGAATCAAGGACTTGTAGCTTTCCTGCGACAACTTCCCAACTCTCCGGCGAAGTTCATCTTCTTGATCTCGAACTTTCTCATTCTGGCTTGCATTCCGTGCCGCATAGCCGGAGACACAGACACCGAGGAGGCGATTCTGGTGTTTGCCGTTCCCGGAAGTTGGTTCCTCCTCATGTTCTTTGCAGGCGCCGTGAGACTAACTGGTCCCTTCGTCACGATGATCTACTCCATGATTACTGGTGATATGTTCACTTTCGGCATCATCTATACGATTGTACTCTGTGGATTCTCTCAGGCGTTCTTCTTCCTCTACAAGGGACACCCTCAAGTGGCTCAGTCGCTCTTCGGCACTTACCCAAGCACATGGATGGCGCTGTTCCAGACCACTCTAGGAGACTACAACTACGCCGACCTCAACAACACAACGTATCCAAATCTGGCGAAGACCGTCTTCGTCATCTTCATGATCTTCGTGCCGATCTTGTTGCTCAACATGTTGATCGCCATGATGGGCAACACCTACGCTTACGTGATTGAGCAGTCAGAGAAGGAGTGGATGAAGCAATGGGCTAAGATTGTCGTCACGCTAGAACGCGCTGTCTCCCAAACAGACGCTAAGAAGTACCTGGAGGACTACTCGATCTCCCTAGGTCCAAGCAACGACGACTCGGGATTTGAACAACGCGGCGTGATGGTGATCAAGAGCAAGAGCAAGACCCGAGCCAAGCAGAGAAAGGGAGCCGTTAGCAACTGGAAGCATGTTGGCAAGGTGACGCTCAACGCTCTGAAGAAGCGAGGACTAACGGGTGAGGAACTGAGGAGAATCATGTGGGGACGCGCGTCAATAAGCAGCCCAACGAAGGTGACGAAGAAGAAACGAGATCCTAATGATCCGTTCGCCATTTCTGCTGCTATCGATGTCATGGCGTTCACGCATGATATCGTTCTCTGTGGCGATGAAATGACTCAGGATGTAACTGGCCAAGCAGGAGGTCCGGGAAAGATGAGTGTCAAGGGAAGCCTCCATCCCAGTCAGTTGATGCAAACCACCAATCTCCACTACAAAGATCCACTAAGGGAGTTGGTGCTGATCTCTGAGGCGATTTGTGTTACCGACAAGAACTACATGGCAAACGTACAGAGCCTGGCAAAGGAGGCGACAGTCCTTGAGAACATCCTTGAGGTGCCTTTGAAGACCAAGGAAGTCCCAAAGGTGACCCCCAAAGCGCCCCCGCCACCAGTGGCTGCGGGGCTTCAGAGTGCCGCCACAACGCTCTTCCAAAACCCCAAGGA
Organism: Phlebotomus perniciosus; assembly: GCA_918844115.2. Lineage (NCBI taxonomy): Eukaryota > Metazoa > Arthropoda > Insecta > Diptera > Psychodidae > Phlebotomus > Phlebotomus perniciosus. Next base: position 8,018 of record CAKKOB020000246.1, on the reverse strand, counting down.
TGTCATCGATCCCGAGAAGGAGAAGGCCTTCCTTAAGCAACTCGAAGCTCTCGAGGACACAGACAGTGAGGCCTTTGGGGATCGCCCGGTTCTGGGAAAAATCTCCCTGATTCGACGCGCCAAGTCGGCAGTGAGTCGCTCAGCTTCGGCCAAGAGACGCAACGACGAGCATCCACTGTTCCACATTGCTTGGGATGAGACTCCGGCGGGAGTTCCCGTGGAGACCACACCCCCAGCTGGATCACCGCCCCTTCAGGAGGACGAAGAAGTTGTGACTGTGGAGGATGTCAAGAGACAAATGGAGGCGTTTCACTTGCGTCCCAGGAAGCAATCTGTGGACTCACAGTCAACGACAGTGGAAAGGGCGCAGAAAGGGGAGACTTCGAGGGCTCCGGAAGCGACAAGTGAAGCAGCACCGCCAACGGGGAAGAATGGAAAGTACGCGAAGGGGAGGAAGATCGCAGGAAGGAGCTCCAAGAACAAGTAAGTGTTTTGTTTAGTGATTTTTATCTTACCTGAGAACCGGAACAGGTGAGAAACATCTTCACTAAGTGGTGGTGCGCCTGAACAGTTTCTTAATAAGGAAATTGCTTAAATTCTTTCAATACGAGGAACTCGTTTGTCCGTCCGATTAGTCGAGGATGAAATGAACCAAATTGTCGATACGATTAATAACGTGCTCTTGGACTACCAGCCTCCTGCGGACAAGCTTAACCGCTGTCCTTTGGAGAGCTCACCTTGTTCACGTCCGCTTAGTTCGACCGGTGATCCCAGACTGCTGATCGTTGTCGGTCTAACCTCAAAGTCGCTCTGTCTCGCTCTTAATGCTTAGCGCCATCTGTGGACGGGTAGTCTTGTGGTAGTTGTCTTATTACAATTTTGACATTTTTCAACCTAGGAAAGGTTGGTGTCTCGGATATTCTGACATTCCAAGACACCAATCCTAGACAAGCACCACTTTTTAATCTTTTCCTTCAGAGTCTCCCCATCAGATGGCGTTCCCGACAAAGCATCCGAGGAGGCGAAGAAGAAGCGCGGAAAATCCGCTCCGCAAGCGGGAAAAGGCGAAAAGGCGGACAAGGAGGATCAGGAAACACCTCCTGATCCCCTTGAGCCGTGGAGCACTCGTGAATTGGCCACCATCAACAAGCTCCTGGACACCGAAGAGGAGAAGTAATGGGGAAAGAAAATAGTCAATGCCTCTAGCGCCTCTAGCGGAGGTTTAGTGAAATTTCAATCTAGAAAAATAAAAAAATGTTTAGTGAAAAATGCGCGTTTTTTTTATGAATTTTCTCAATACTGTCTTCTGCGTTTTATTTTCACACTCAAAAATATTTACAGAGTAATAAATTAACCCTTTTTAGTTGGTTTCTTAGATCTCTCTCGCGCATTTTGCGTTATCTTTTTACCTTTTTTTATATCATTTTAGGAAGTCAGCCTCTAGTTATTTTTGAGTTTGTTTTAATTTATAAAAAAATCATGTTTCTATATTACAGAGATTTACATTTTCCTTGTATGTGTTAATATTTTTCAAAAAGAGGCAATATTATGAAAAAAGTTTTGGATTTTTTTATTCATGCTTTTTTTTAATAATTATTATTTTGAAAAAGAACTTTCATGCATTTCTTTTTCTTATTTTTTTGACAAAAATTACATCGAAGACGATTTTTTTTACTCTCCTGTTAATTATTAATATATCACATTTTTTTTCTCTCGAGATTACAAAATTTTCAATTTTGACCACTAAAAAAAATGTAGTAAAAAATGAGTTGCTCCATTTATAAAAAATTCATCAAGAGTTACAAATTTTCTTTCTCACCATTTTAATATCAGGCAAAAATGTAAAAAAGAGAAGGCACGAAAAATTAGCCTTTTTGAGTGTCAACGAAATTCTTTTTTAGTTTTTTTTCATCATTTTTTTTTAATTTGTAATAGCATTTCTTGCGTGATTCTCTTCACCCCCAATTCCTAATTACTTCGCAATAAATGTGTTTTTTTTTAATAAAAATGTAATGTTTAATAATTTTTGGTCTGGTATGAAACAAATATTCATAAATATGATTTTTCTTCTCCTTTATCTTCTTAATATCCCTCCACAATTAATTCACTTTCTCTCCTCTCCGTTATGGCAAAAAAATTGTCCTCGCGCGGCGGAAGCATTTTTATTAACATTTTCTTTTCATTTTTCTTTTTTGTTTTTCACTGAAGCATGAGGGCGGCGAGATTCCGCTGCAGGATGGTATCCTTGACGGAATTAAAGACCACCTGGATGTTCTGTGTGTCCACAGCATTGGTGAAGTGATGATAAATGGCAGCTGATCGCTGATTGCGACGCACATTCATGAACATTTGCAGAATGAAATTTTGTACATCGAGAATTGAGTGGGGATTGCCGGTGAATTGTGGATAATACCAGCGGATGTCAGTCTCAGGATTGCGCACTTTCAGCGCCAGCAGATCCGTCTTGTTGAGAAACAGGATGATGGATATCTTCTGAAATGCCACATTATTCACGATTGTATCGAATATATTCTTAGACTCCTCCAGGCGGTTCGTCTTGCGATCCTCCGCCAGCACCTGATCAAACTCCGACGTCGACACGAGGAAGATGATGGACGTCACGGAGCTATCGAAGCACTTTGTCCACTTTTGACGTTGCGTCCTCTGCCCACCCACGTCCACAAACAGAAATGGAATGTTCTGCCAAAAAAAAGTTGCAATTTTCTTATTCAATTTTTGTTTTTTTTTTTGAATTTTTAACAAGTCACGAATAAGCGTAAAAGTCCTTCGAAGACGTAAAGTTCGTAAAACAACCACAGGCGCTGATTTGATGAATTTCTTGAAAAACTTCACGAAAAGCTCGATTTTGACGAACTTCTTGGGAAAAATTAGATGGAAAATATGGAAAAAATTAGACGAAATTGTTAAAAGGAATTTGAAAATATTCCTCCTTTTGGGATTTAAAGTAAACTACCTCATAGGACTTAGATAAGATACTTTTTAGGGATCAAAATTAAACGAGAGTTCAATTAGGAATAGGCGGTTGCGCACTACGGCTTCGCACAATACATGTAAATCAAATGGAGTGTGCAAAGCCATGATACGTATACGAGTGTGCCAAGTCTCCAAGATTTCCCCTTCTAACTTTCTTATATGAATTGAGCAATAATTCCTCATAAGAAACTTGATGAATTTTTTCATAGGAATTTGACGAAATTAATCCCAGAATTTGACGGAAACCTTATAAATTTAACGAAATTCCTCCTAAAAGGAATTTGATGAAATTCCTTCAAGGAATTTGACGCAATTTCTCCTAAGAAATTTGACGAAATTATAAATACGAATTTGACGAAATTCTTACTAGAAATTTAACGAAATTTCTACTAGGAATTTAACGGAAACCTCAGGAATTTGATGAAACCTGCTAAGGCATTTAAAGAAATTTTGAATAAAAACCTCCTGATGAATTTTAAAGAAATTTTTCCAAGGAATTTGTCGAAATTTCTCCTAAGAATCTTGAAGAAATTTTTAGTAGGAATTTGACGAAATTCTTACTAGGAATTTGACGAAATTTTTACAAGGAATTTGATGAAATTCAGCCAAGGAATTACACGAAATATCTCCTAACAAATTTCACAAAATTTCTACTAGGAATTTGACGGAAATCTTAGGAATTTGATGAAATTCTTAGGGATCTGACGAAATTTTTCCCAAGAATTTTGACGAAATTTCTGCTAAGAATTTGATGAAATTATGTACTTATCTGAGGTGTTTGAAGAAATTTGTCCAAGGAATTTTTATGAAATTCCTCCGTGGGATTTTGACGAGATTTCTATAAGGAATTTCACGAAATCTCTCCTAGGAATTTGACGAAAATCATAGGAATTTGACGAAATTTTGACTAGGAATTTGATGAAATTCCGCCAAGGAATTTCACGAAATTTCTCCTAACAAATTTGACAAAATTTCAACTAGGAATTTGACGGAAATCTTAGGAATGAATCTAAATTCTTCTTTAGGAATTTGATGAACTTCGTCCAAAGAATTTCACAGAAATTCCTCCAAGGACTTAGACGAAATTTCTCTAAAGAATTTAACGAAATTTCTCCTAGAAATTTGACTTAAATTCTTCAATGAATTTGACAAAAGTTCTCGTAAACGACATAAAGAAACCATCGCGAAATTATCTTCCCTTTTTCAATGAATCAATCCCTTTAAATGATTGAACGAACACTATCATTCTCTTCATTCTGCTGGTGCAAATTTCTTGCTTATTCTTCTGATATCTTGAAACTCACCTTCCGACACATAAAACATCTTTACTTCAAAGAAAATTTTTGCATCAACAGACAAACAATAATAAAGTAATATCGCAGAACTGTAATCGATACTCAGATTATTGTATCAACAAATTCATTTCATTTAGTTTTATTTCGATGATAAACGCTTGTGGTGATACTTAGAACTCATCAATCTTGAAAGTCTTTTAGCCTTTTTAAATAAACCTTCTTATAACTTTCAAAATCGTTTGAGAATTGTTGTAAAACACAATATTTAACACCTTTCTCCATCATTCGTGTTACAATTTTAAAGTCGCAACAACAAATTATTAATGCCAAGAACAAATAATGGAGGGATGGGTGTGAAAAATTCTATAGGTACTAAAAGCAAAAACAAACTTTTAATAATTCTATCAACTCAACCAGTCCCGGATCAAAAGACTCCACTCAAAAATAAAAATTATGGATCAGTGCAGAAAAATCACTCACCTGTATTCGAATTGTGAACTCATAGACACCCTTCGTCGCCTTCCGACAGTGAAGAATGTCTTTCGTTGACGGAACATAGTCGAACCTCGCTATTCGTTCCAATTCATCGAGAAAGTAGCTCACAGAGTCACTCTATAAAAGATGAGGCAAAACCTTCAATCAGAGTCCATTCAAAAAAAAAATTGACTTTACACAAACTCACAATTTGAAATTCTCTCCGCCTATCGTAGGCCTTCTTTATGGCTCTATCCTGCCACAGCACGTGAATTGTTGGTGCAAATTGGCCAAATTGCTCCTGATCCAGACCCGTTCCGTGAAACAGCTTCACCTTATTCGCCGCCAGTTCGGACGTCGGATGCTCCCACGCGATGTCCAACTTCTCCCTCGCGTCCACGAGCACTTGCATTCCTGTTCCCCAAATAAAAGAAAATCAAGTGAAAAATTGCTCCTCCCATTCTTTGTCGAAATTTTTTCTCTTTACATTTTGCTATTGTCAAGGAATTGCGATTCATTTTGGCTGGTATCCCCTTGTGGAGCTCAATAATTCAATTCATGCTCCAGATGTTAAGTTATCAGTCATTTAATTTAATTACAAACAAGCGGCTCGTGCAATTAAAGTAATTTTTTGAGAGAGAGAGAATGAGAGGAAATCAAGTGAAGAATTGAGAAAATTGCTTTAAATACTGTGACGGAAATAATTAATAGCAATCATTATATTCTCTATTCTATGTTATCTGCTAATGTTTTTCAATATGTCAAGGTAATAAGGGTCCCCAGGGATGAGATATTTAAAAACAAATTAATCAAATTAACAGTCGATAGTGGAAATGAATTAAAGTCAAGGGTGTTCATATTTTACGGAAAGTTAAAAAAAATGTCTTAAGATAAGACAAATAATTTGTCATAAGAGTTGTTGAAACCAATATAAAGTGAGTTTGTGTCTCGACTAATAAAAGACCTTTATATCATTGTGTTGAGGTTTGCGACTTCGCTATGAATAGGCTTATTTTGACAAGCAAATTGAGCTTTTAGCGCTTTTAGACAACTTAATTTATAGAAAGAAATTTGTTTCTGGGCAATAGTTTCTGAACTTCTGTTTCTGATCTTTTCTGATTGCCAGAAATTGGCTTTCTTCGCCGATGTGAGGCGAAAAACTAGTGGAAAAATAAGAAGAAATTGGAAATTAAATAAATTTGTTACTGCAATATTCTGTCTATGAAATATAGCTTTGAATGAATAGAAGAAAAGTCAAAGAAATTTCCTTTCATAAATCATTACGTCGAAAGGGTTTTATTGACTCGTCTAAAAAGGCCTAGCCTGTTTATAGTGGAGGCACAAACTCCAAAGGGTTCCCTGAATGAGCTAACAGAAGAAATTTAAGTCAAACTAAAGTGCAAGCGGTAAGCCAACTGACAACCCCATTTTCTCCCAAATTTTTCAAAAGATTTTCACATAAAATCTAGCAGAATTTCACTCAAACAAACAATGGTCCCACAAAGCCCCATTTTCACAATTTTACAAATATTTTTCACTTTTGCAAGGGAATGCGCCACCAAATGTCAATTTGGCTCACAGTTCATTTTTGACACTTGACAGCGACGCGCAGAAAACAGTTTTTGTCCATTTTTCCACGGAAAATCTTTTTTTGCAGCATGTATAAGTTTAAAACGCAATGGAGTGTCTAATGAATTGATTTTCGTGGAAATCTATGAGTAAAATCTTTAAAATTTTCCCACTTGAAGGCGTCTTCACGATGTCGCCATATTTTCGCAGAAAAGTTACATTTTCCTTACTTGAGAGGCCTGAAACAGTTTATTTCAGCTTTTTATAGGACTTCTGTTGGGTTCTTGTGTGAAAATGAGGGATAATTCGCCCGTAAAACGATTGATATTATTTTAGGCTTGCCTAAAATGGCGGAAATTGCGGAAAGCCATTGGAAACCAACCAGGAACCAGCAAATTTGCAAAAAACGCAAATGTTTGTATGGACTTCTGCTGCCCCATGGAATAGATTCAATGAAGGATCAAAATGGGCTTGTGTCTTGATTAAAAGATGAACTTTTCTTTGATTTCCTCTTTATGGCTTGTGGATTGGATCTCTAGTATACTTTTCTATACTAGGGTCATCATTTAATCTAATCTAATTCTAAGCTATCAAAAATCGATGAGAAATTTATTAATTTATTGAGCCAACACTTAAACCATCTTTCGGGTGGAACTTCGAGTGAAATTAATTATTCGAAACCAAAAAAGTTATCAGAAAACTTCTCAAATCATACTCAAATCCGCTCAACGAACGGGAAAAGGTCTTACTGACTTGCCTAAATAGGCCTATTAATAGCGGAGACACAAACTCCAAAACAATTTAACAAATAGGATATTGTTAGATGCAAGATAAAATTTGTCTAGAAACTAAAAAAATACACACTTTTATCCAGTTATTGGGCTATTCAAATATAATGCATAATTGAATTTCGAATAAGAGTTTCAATAAGAGGACAAAATTGGTTCGAATCTCGGCTAAAATATGTATTTTTCATTGATATCCTGCCCTGCGTTTATCTGAGGATTGCTATCTCTATACCTATGCTTTTAAATAAGACTCACCCTCTCCAGGAAAATTTTTGTGATAAAAACTGGTCAAATTAAAACGCATCTTAAGTCGATAATTTAGCTGGGACTCGAACCTTCTATCTTCAAGGATTCAGAAAGACGAAAACTCGTTTGAAAAGACCGGAAAGGGTTATTTGAAACCAAAAAAGACCTTAGAAACCTTCTCAAATGACCAAAAATCATTCATTTCATGAAGAATCCACCCCCATATGAGCAAATAAATCACGCAGTGTATGTGTATATGTGATTGTGCGACCACCTACTGTACGTGGATACACAATTTCCGGACGAAACGCGGGTGAAAGTTTTCTTTGTCGTGACAATTGATCCAGGATGTTGGGCTTTTTTCTTACTCACTTCTCTTCGCACCGAATATAAAACACAGAAAGTGCGTCTCTGCATTTTTAACGACTCGTCGCGAGGAGAGAAATAATCAAATCGGATTTTTTTCTCTCTTTCTCAAAACCTATTTTATGATCAATTAAAAAGGTTTGGTTTTTCGCGGATCTTAGAGATTTCCGGGGAAGAGGAGAGACTCACCTTTGACAATATTCTGATAGATGACCAGCTGATACTCCCTCATGAGCTCAGCCTCGAATTTGATATTGTGAATAATTCGCATTTGCTTGAGGAATGT